>PITA01022239.1:0-30794 GCA_004023965.1 Spilogale gracilis | reverse complement strand
CAGCACCTATTTCAAGGGGGTTTGGAGGTGTGCCCTGAGAGTATTCAGGGGTCAGAGCAGTCCTGACCGCCACCCCCACTCCCTGCTCATATTGTACCGTGAAGGTTCCCCCCCCTTTTTTTAATAAAATCTAACCAAGAATAACTCCAGTTGTTGAAAAAGACACTGAATTTCATCTCTTCACCCTACCCCCGGCATATCTCACCTCAGTATTAGAGTTCACTACTGACCACATGAACTTATTTAAAATGACTGATCAGCGATGCTTTTTTCATATCACTTAATGATAATTATTAATTTTTGGAAGAAAAGGACTTGTTCCTGACTCAAACATTCCAAGCACCTAACAAACATAGGTTTGTTATCTCCAATTCACAAATAGAAAAATGGAATTCCATTAATGTCCACAGACTATAACACTCTGCTCTCTATTTTGTACTTGAGTCCTCAAACCATGAAGACTCCCTTTCCAAAAGAAAAGTGTAGTGTAATAAGAAAATCTAGCTTCTCTGGGTAGCCTTTCTTAATCAACTGGGTAACTTTTAGTAAGTTATATCTTTGCTGTAGGACTTGTCTCTTCACCAGGAAAAGAAGAGAGTTTTCAGAAATGATCGGAGGTTTCTTTCAGATGCTAAACAACTCCAAGACTTGGGGCAATGAGAAAGAAGTCACTGGAGTTCCATTACAGGTGAAAAACAGAACATTGCATGTTTGGCTACCAACAATGGGGAGATGTTCCTCTTCAGAAGCTAAATACAGTTAAATCACGGCTACCTAATATTTCTTCTACGGGGTCACACTTCAAAGATACCAACAGGGAAAAGGGAAGGCTCTCCTCACCGGTGAGCACTTACAGCAAGTTTCCGTACACGAACTTCTCCTTGATTTGGACCTCTGCTCAATGCACAATCACACCTGGCAGCTGTGGGAAAGCTGCACTTGCCCCCTCTGCTTCCGTGTCAACAGCTAATCAGCAGTAGTCACACAATCATTAAACCAACCCAGACTCCCAAGCTGCAATCCAGTTTCGAAATTCTACTTGAAACAGAGGCGTGCATGAGATGACCTCCTGCAGATACAGAATGCCAGAAACTGGCTTAAGAATAAAAGTCCAGGGCTCAGTCTGCCTTTGGCTCAGGTCATGATCTCAGGGTCCCAGGATCAAAGAGCACTGGGCTCCCAGCTCAGCAGGAAGCCTGCTTCTTCCTCTCCCTCTGTCCCTCCCCTGCTTGTGTTCTCTCTCGCTCTCTTTCTCTCTAATAAATAAATAAAATCTTTTTTAAAAAATTACTTTTCCTTTTATTCTCCTCTTATTTTTACATGATGACTCTGAACATGTCTTCACTGAGAAGCATATAGCTGATACAACTGAAATCAACAAAAGCAGTATTCTTCTGGGGGGGAGGGCAAAAAGGAAAGATACACTTTTTTCTAAGTCAAATTCACATTTGGGATTTATTATGCAAATGTTGCCAGTAAATTCAAACAGAAGCTTATTTACTGGTGATTGTGGTCAACTGCACAAGTGGCCTCAATCTTCTACCCCTACTTGTATCCATGCCCTTTTCCCCGTGACTCTGCAGGTCCTCCTGAAGGGCAGTCTATTTCCTGTACCTTGAATCTGGTCTCAGAGGCATGACTTTCTTTGGCCAGTAGAAAGGACTTGAACTGGGGCGCCTGGGTGGCTCACTTGGTTAAGCGACTGCCTTCGGCTCGGGTCATGATCCTGGAGACCTGGGATCGAGCCCCGCATACGGCTGCCTACTCGGCGGGAAGCCTGCTTCTCCTGCTCTCACTCCCCCTGCTTGTGTTCCCTCTCTCGCTATGTTTCTCTCTGTCAAATAAATAAATAAAATCTTAAAAAAAAAAAAAGAAAGAAAGAAAGAAAAGAAAGGACTCGAACTGACAGATGTGCCCGTACCATGCCTCAGCACCACCCCTTCTGGTGGTCACTTCCTACTTCTGCCATTGCCACAAGAACATGCCTGGATTATCTGTAGATCTCCGCAGGAGGAGGAGGGACGTGTACAGCAAAGCCAGTTCACCCCAAACAAGCCCAAACTAGACTGACCATCCCCCAGACACCAGAGGGAACCCGGCCAAGATCAAGTAAACCCTGCAGATGCAGGAAAAAAGACGTCTGCTGTTGTATGCCCTGAGATGTCATGCTTGTTTGTTATATAACAATTTCTCAGTAATAACTAATAACACTGACCTCTCTTGATAGTAACTGATACCGATGGCGATGTTAACGTTGCCAGCCCTTCTCGAATCATCTGCGACTATCTGGTCTTGCCTTACCTTTCTTAGCATGAGTGGAAGTTTGATTCTGAGTCATTATAATTTTATTCTTTTCAGTAAATAATCTTCCTCATGTTCTCTGAGCATCTTAGGCAAGGAGTTCTCTCTCTAAGGTTTGTGTGCCCAGAACTACCTGGAGGGCTTCTTAAAACACAGATTGGTGGGACCCACCTTCAGGATTTCTGGTTCAGTTGGTCTGCAGTCAGCCTGGGCCTAGGAAGGTGCATTTCTCATGATTTCCTAGGTGGTGCTGCTGCCCTTGGTTCTAGGATCACGCCTGAGAGCCCCTTTCTTAGGCCATCAAGAGTTAAGCATGAGACGGCTGGTTCACATACCCATCTGTGTTTCCCCAAGGCACATTTTCCATCACCTTCTCCCTCCAACCAATAAATGAGCGGGGCCAGAGCCAATATTCTGCAGCCTTCCAGATGAGTCCGTCTCTGCAGCAAATAGCGAGCAAGGTCCCCCCAAGCCACACACAGCAGGGCCCAAGCCCCGTCTCTGCCCCAACCTTACAGCTATTCTGGGGCCTTGGGAAGCTCCCTGGCTTGCACCCAAGATGCGACTGCGGGGGATAAAAGAGAGTTCACACTTCTCAGCATCCACCTCAAAGCACTGTTCTTAAATTCCTCATCTCAGAATGCAGGGGTTCTACTGTCAGAAAAAAACTTTAGCCCCATCTATTTAAAGGTGTGCAATCAATTTCCCTCTCAAATCTCCACGGCAGGTATTCCCATTCGTTCCCACTTGCTGTGTATACAGTGATCCCCCACTGGGAACACACAGCAGCTTTTGCTCGTGGTGTAGCTCAGCTCTGCTTGGTTTCTGTTTTACAATGGTCTGAAGTCAAATTTGAACTCAGACACTTGAATGTGGCTCCTCAGCATCAGTGAGAGCTGGCAGGCATCTGGATCCTCTGAGTGATGTTGATTTGTGGCACTGCCTCAGAAAATGAAACCAAATTAAAAGGCTGCACCTTGCAACTTTGCGTTTTTAAAACGCAACAGGGAAATAGTAAGCAATTATAAGGAACTGGTCAGCCTGCTCTACCTTTCATGTCTTTTTTCTTTTTTTTTTTAATAAAGTATGGTTTTCATCTGCTAACTGCTACATGATTCTAACTCAATGGCTGCACTTTGAAGAAGGGTAGGGTTGCCCTTGAGGTGTGTGAACACTTGCCCAGGGGCCTGGGGAATGTCTGGTACTTTTCTGCTCAAAGCCTGGAGGAGCTTGGAAATATTTCCAATCTGTGCACTGGAAGGAGCTTGACCCTATTCTGATATTCTTTTTCATTTTGCAAACAATTTTCATAGGAGTCTTGATGCTTAAAAATTCATAGCCAACCACTATTTTGCCTATAAGCAAAGTTGCACATGATTTGACATATTAAAACCAAAGTGCTATTTCATTCAACAGATATTAATCAAGCAACTACTCTACATAGTCACAGAGACTATGTCTCACAATACAGATACAGAGATGAAAATATCCTCTCTTTGCTTTCAAAATGCTCAGCATGTTTTTGATGAAATGGACCCCAAAATGAATAAGGATTCCTTTATTCATTTACCCACATATGTTTTGCATGTGTATTATGTCCTAGGCATAGTGCTCTCTGCACAGGAGAGCACACGATGATAATAAAGGAAGCCTGGGTTCCTGCTCCAAGTTTAGTCTTGCGAATCAGATAGTTACAAGAACGTAGGATAAATGTATGATTTGGAGCAGTCATGCCACAAGAGCAGGGGGCTGGAAACCCAGTTTTGCTCTGTGAGGTCAGAGAAAGCTTTGGGGGAAGTGGCATAGAAGCCGAGATCTGAAAGAGCACAAAAAGATGCAGAGAAAGGAGGAAGGGAAAGAAAGCATAGAGGAAAGAGGTCTGTAAATGTGGTGATAGCTGGTCACCTCTAAAATGGGAAGACTTGGTGTAACGGGAAAGCATTAAGGAGGGATTCGCAGGGAATGATGGAGATCCCCAGGCCCCTTCTCCAAGCCAAACTGCTCAGTCCTTGGGCAGATGATTCCCAGACTTCTGTTCTGTGCCCAGGCTTGCTCTACATGCTCAGGACCATCCATGAGCAAAACAGGCAAAAAATACTGCCCTCAAGGAGCTCATAGTCTAGTTGCAGAAAAACAGACAAAAAGGAAATAAATACAAGTAAACTTTGCCATATAGGAACAATATCGGTGCAATGGGAGAAAGAAAGGAGTCAGGCTGGTTAGTGCAGGAGAATCCCTAAGGAAGAAGAGGAAGAAGAAGAAAAGAGTTTCGGCGCAAGGTAAGCCCAGCAGTTGCTAAAGGAGCTCCCCCATCTTCCCTGGAGAGAGTGTCCCTACTTCAGCGCCACATCGACCTGAATGGTAGCCGCTGAGCAAGCAACTTCCACAAACAGGAAGCTAGAAGGGGACAATCTGTGAAGATGGAAGGCCATCTGTTTCAGCCATCATACATGACACCAGCTCTCTTCGATCCTGGGTTGACTTTCTTTTATCTTGGCAATAAGTTCTCCTCACGGCCAGTGGAACCCTCTCCCTGTTAAACCAGACTATTAACCTAATGCTGAATTACTTTACGATACTATCTGCTTTGAGCTGTTTGCCATTACTTTCCAGACAGAAAGACCTTTGTTTCCTTTTAGTTAGTTTTTGCTTCTAGCACTCACCATCCCCTTATTTCTTACCTTACAAATCCTGCAATTTTAGTTAACTGCCACCTGGTGGACAAGAGTTTCTGGACTTACTGTTAAACAGCAAATAAAACAAATGAGCACCTCAGCTTCCCTTGAGCACAAATAAATGGGAAATCTAAGGGGCATGCTTCTCCTCCTGGTTTTAACTTTTCCAAAAACATCGAACTCTTTATTTAAAAAGCAACTAAGCGAAGCATGACACCAGTGTAGATTCCCGGAACATGAGGTTCTCCTCTATATATGGGCAGGAATAACAGAACCGGCCTTTCAGCTGCAGATCTTAGTCTTGCTGGAGTATACTCGAGACGATGCTTTAGACTCGACGCAACCGTCCCTTTCAGGCAGGTGTACTTGCTCTGCCAACCCTGTTTGTACTAAGGGACAGGAGGTATGGCCTTCCTTCTGGATCCTCTTCTCCTTAGCTATTCCCAGCCTCTCCCTCTTTAACAGAAGCAGAAAAGCCCCCTAACGCATTTAGATGTTATGAAATCTCCTGATTGTATTTTTCCAAGCAGCAATTTCCCTGCCTTCTGGCTTCTAATTCTGAATGTTTCTCTATTTGAGAAATGTTCCAGTTTCCCATTCCCCTTCCTGATCAATAGCTGGCCTCTCTACCTACAATCGATTCCTTCTTCAACTAGCTTTAAATCATAGTATCAGAGAGAAACTGCTTTCTGTTCCAAGTTTAAGTGTTACAAAAATAGTCACAACAATACTAAACTGCAACATATAACTTGCTTTTCATTTATGTAAGAAATTGGACTGAATTTTTTTCGTAGGTGCGTGCTCCTCAATTTTTAATTATCCCATACTTCTGTATGAAAACACTGGAATGTATTTACACCGGTCTTGGGATTCCAGGTAATGAGTCTAATTTCGCCAAAAGCAACAGACTTCCTCCACCCCCTACCTCCAGACAAATCGTCCTAAGCTGAGTTTAAAACTAAAAGCATGTTGATTTCTAGAGAAGTGTAACCTTCTATGTTTAAACCAGTAATTAGGCAGTGTTTATACAGAAGGTCTAAAGTGCAAACGTTCCCTGGACATTCTGGATCCTTGCAACCAAAATGCGGCTCTTGACCACTTGCATTACCTAGCTGCTGGTCAGAAATGCACACGGCTTCGGCCTCACAGACCCTTGTGAGGAAGAATCCGCATTTTAACAGGAGTCCTGGGTGATTCACCTGCACATTTAAGTGCGAGAAGAAATGTAAATGGGATGATGTTTGGATTCCAGGACTGTTCTTCCCAGGCAAAAGAGCAGTACTCATAGGGAAGAGAGAGAAGGAAAAGTCTGCCCATCTGGCTGTTACCTCAGACATTTCTCTTCTCTAACACAGCCACGATGACAGTCTCCTGCTGAACGCAGGCTTCTGCCTATCCGCACCTCCAGGCTCCTGGGAGATACCACAGCTCTCCCGCCGGGCAACCTGCCTGGGCTTCGTCTCCCAGCACTTTGGCTACCCACACAGCACGATCCTAAGTTTTACATTCTCAGTCCTCTCTGCCTCCTTCTGAATCCCCCATTTCTCTAGTGTTGAGGATGCCTGGACATAGGATGAGGTGGAACAAAAAGCAAGAAGGCTCTTTCATCTTCTTAACATCCCCAGAGACCAGTGCCACCCAACAGAACTTGCTATGATGATGGATATTTTTTGTTCATATGGTTATTGTTCATTCTCATAGACACTAGCCACATATGACAATCAAGCAATTGAAATGTAACTAATGTGGCTGAGAAACTGCTTTTTCTTTGTTCCCTAGCTATTTAAAATTCAAATCTCAACCAATTACAAGTAAACAAGTTTTAAGTTCATTTCCCCAGTCCCAATACCTACACTCTCAGTGCTTAATAAGCCACCATGTGGCTAGTGCCTACATTATTGGACAATGTAAGTCTTGAGCATTCTCTTGTGCTTTCTTGGCTCCTTTTGGTTGCCACTTGGATGGCCATCACATCTTCCCACAGCATCCACCACAGCAGCTCTAGCAACTTAGAGGTGCGTGTGTGTTTGTGTGTGTGTGTGTGTGTGTGTGTGTGTGTGTGCGCACGCGCAGCAAGGCAGAAACCCTTTTATCAGAATATCACTGCTCTTTTCATAATTACCACTTACTTCCTTCCCAAGTACAGAAACCTCCCTAGAACTAAAGCTCAAAGGAAGTTTCTTTCTCTTAATAATTACAAAGTGCTCTAAAAAGGCCCCAAGAAAATGACCACCAAGTAACAACAACAATATAATTGTAAACTGCTTTGAGAACTTCCTTCTCTCAGACTCCAGAGATACAGAAAGGGACTGGCTTTATCTTCAAACATCTGACTGTGTTAGAAGGCGGAATCAAACGTTCTGATTGGCTAACAAGGAGTCTGAGCGGGAACTAATGGACCATAATTCTCTCTTCAGAATTTATGAGGATTCATCATCACTTAATTAACAATATAAATATTAAAAAAACATTTTACAATAAAATTTTATAATTGTAATAAGACACCCTAGCACATGAATTATGGGGTACTAATTCCCACCCAGTTTTGTTGAAACTGGACATGAATGAATTCATTAAAATGCACACTGTGTCATGCCTTAGCATATAAAAAATAAAGTGGCAAAAAAGTGTTTCAAAATTCAAATTTCTATCCCCCAAGAAAATAAGTGAAGAAATTCAATGAAAATATAATTTATTGGGTTTGAGTTGTTATTCATTTTTCCACTAGGTAATTACATTACCCACACAAGAGACAGTTATTGAAGAGGTCCAAAAAAATTAAACTGGGTTTTGTTTCTTTTTTGCAAGCTCTCACTCTTCTGCAGAGAGGCCATGTTTTTTCCTCCTAAATCACCCCATAAATTAGGATGCAATAATAATAAAATTATTAACAGTCATCAGAACACAAGAATCAGAATTTTCTGAACAGCAGCCTCATATCATACCCACTATCATAATCATTTACTTATAATTCTAATAAATAACATTTGTGGATGTTTACAATGTACCCAGCACTGTGCAATGTGCTTTGCATATGTTTACCTCAGTGAATACTTACAATAACCCATGAGGTTATCATATGCACGTTAACCCATTTTACAAGTGAGACAGTTGAGGCTTGGGGGCAGGGTGGTGTTCAGTGAGCTGCCCGAAAAAGCTAGTAACTTGTAGAGACAGGCTTTGAACCCAGGATGTCTAATACCCTTCCTATGGGGTAGCCAGGGAATAAACCCCACTGACACAGAAGGAGGATTAAAGGAGACAGGCAGCAGCTTGGTGAACATTCAGAGATTTGGTGGAGGGTGTACAACTCCTGGGAGATGTGTCCCAATGGTGCAACATGCTAGTGCAAGCACAAGGCTCACCGTCAGCCACCTGAGTTCTCAAGGACAGCAGCCGGCAGCCTGGGGCCAGGGCATGTAGTTGTAGCACAGGAGCGGGCAGTGCAGACAAGCCCTCAGCAATGACGGAAGGCCCTATGGCATAGGTGTTAGGTCTGGGCATCATCAGAAACCAGAGGCACTCCCAGAGCGAGTCCAACCAGGAGGGGGAAACAGAGGTGGTCTCCTGGTGACCAGGTTTGCAGAACAGTCAGACATACCTTCGGAGCCTCAGAAGTGGAGGGCAGAAAAGTACATTTTGTGACTACCCTGATGACCAGATTTTCCTTTCCAGGCTGATGTGTGACCCCTCAGTTTGTGACCCAGGAGGAGAAGCACACTGTGCTATCTACCGATGGTCTCAAAGTCTGACTGGGATGGCGATACCAGCCCAAAGACAGAATGCCTGTCACAAGGGCTCCAATGCCTGTCACATGATGAAATTCAAATGTGAGCTCTCGGGATCTGGGAGGAGACCCCAACACAAGGCATTTCTTAAGACCCAGATCCTTGTCCAGTTACAATCATATGACTGTCTATTAGCTGTTAGGACTGCTCTCTGGAGAAGCCAAAATCTGAACCATTCTGTGGACTTTTCTAGAAAACGTTGAAACCACTGAAATCTAACCCTTCGTAACCTTGTGGCTTAACTCAGTGACTGTCCAAAGAAAATAGAAGCCTCATGGGGCACTTGACCTTCATTATGCCTTAGTTTAGTGCTTTTGCTTTGTTATCTTCATGGCTTGTACCAGGAGATGCAACTAGGTACAAAATAATAAAGTACCAGGTGAATGAACAGGGTCTAAGTAGAGAGTATCATCCTCCACAGTGCTCCATACCATTGTATCCAGATGAGGCAAATGCTAGCGTCCACAATGACAATCAAAAAAAAAAAAAATTTTAGAGCCAAGCAAAAATCCTGCGTAAAACTTACTGAGCATTCCAAATACCAGCATAAATCCAGCTCCCTCACTCCCATTTCCCTGTCGCTTGACCTAACCTCTGCACACCCCTGAGTATTATGATCCAACCTCACCTCGTTCATGAGTAAATCATGTTCAAATTCTCTTTCCTGTAACTATAACCAAGAAAGAATGAGGTCTGTCATTAGAACTGTGCTGGCCAGTATCTTACACTCATGGGGGGAAGTACATATTTGGTTATCTCTTCCTACTATGACTTCTAGCACTCCTGTTCCTCAGAAATGATTCCTGGCCTTGGGGTGAAGTGGGTGGGGAAAGAATGGTGGGATTAAGTCAGGTTACTAGGTTATTTAGAAAGTAAATCAGAAAACACAGCAACAAGCACAACTTCAGACCTTCAGATATTTTGACCATATAAAGCAGAGGGACATTAGAGAAATATAAAGAAAAATATTGAAAATTTAATTAGAGATATAAAAGTGGTGATCAGGGTTTGGTGGGCCTTATGAAGACCTAGAAGACACGGACAACAGTTTCTGTACTATTAGGAAGGTTTTCCGAAAACTTTTGCCCTTCAGCCTGTTCTTCTTGCAACTAGACCAAATGGTAGTTATTGCCTTGGGGAATCAGAGAATAAAAGAAGCAGAAGTTTTAAAGTCATAGCCCAGATTTAAAACAGAAACTCTTTGAAGAGTACATCATCAATAGAAGGCCAATTTTCCCAAACTCTGAAGAAAGAAAAGAGCTGGGGAAGGAGAGAGAAGGGGAGCAAACAAGACAACCAGATTCTAGTGGGGTCCCTGAAAAGGGGTCCAAATCCCTGCCCCATCACTTCTAGGCTGATTCCAGGGCTAGGAGATGAAGCAACAGAGTGTACCCAATTAATCTGTAAAGACAAAGGCTGAGAAGACCTTATGGGTCCAGGACAGCAGAAAGGCCTGGAGCTCTCCACACTCCAGTGTGAGGTTAGAGCCACTGAGCAGAAGTACCTGCTTGGGGTGTCCAGGAGAAAAGGCTAGAGGCAGCCTCACAAAGTAAGAAAATGCAGACAGGAGACAGCCAACATGCTGGCGCTGCCCAGCTGGACAGGAAGGACATAACAGTGGGCACATTCAGAGACCACAGAGGCCCCCGGACAGCACAGTGGCTGCCTGCACAGACACAGCAGACACCTTGGCCTCCATGCCTTGACTCTATGTAAGGATCAGGACTTCAGACACAGTCATCCCCTCTTATCTGCAGTTTCATGTTCTATAGTTTCATTATCCACAGGCAACCGCAGTTCAGACACAGATGATTCTCCTCCTGACATAGCGTCAGAAGGTCAGTGGCAGCCTAACACTACGTCGCGCACCTCACATGCTCTCATGCCATAGGCATTCTATTATCTTACATCGCCACAAGTACAAGATATTTTGAGAGAGACCACATTCACATAACTTTTATTACAGTATTATTATAATTGTTCTTACTATTATTATTGTTGTTAATCTCTTACTTTGCCTAACTTACAAATGGTGTCATAGGTATGTTCACATAGGAAAAAGTGTAGAATTATAGTGGTTTCAGGCCTGGGGTCTTAGAATGTGCCCCTCATGGATAAAGGGGAACTACTGTGTAAGAAGCAAAGAAAAGAGAGACCTTAAACTAACTGAGAATCATCCTAATTTGACAGAAGGCACCCCAAATTGATGAAGAACACATTTTCTCCACCCAGTGGAATGAAGTCTTGAGATGCAAATTAGGATTCTTTTATAGAAATAAGGTTTCATTTCTTGCATATCCTGATTTGTGAAAATAGTATGTGAAAACAACCAACTTTCAAAGTATCAGTTGCTGGCTCTTTCTATTATCTGAAAAAGAAGAGGAAAGAAGGAAACCTTAAAAAAAAAACAAACAAAAAAATTATTCTTTGCTGAATGATGCTACATGCACAGCAGACACTCCTGACTGAGGGAGGACGAATGCTCCTCTCAGAACCCTCGCCCAGGTGTGCTGGAAGTCCTCTCTGATTCGAGTATTTATGCGCACAGTAACTCCAGCTTAGATCTCTTGAGTATTTGAAACCCATCAATGTGGAAGAAAAAAAAAGTAGCATTTCTGAGTACTTAATAAGATGTAAATGAAAAGAAAATAAAGGAAGATATGCAGTCAAATGGAAATTTCTCTCCCAAATAATGAAGGCAGACTTGTTGGAGATGATCCTGAGGTTAGGATTTGATAGATCATTGACAATGCCCAAATACCACTTTAACCAATAAATTTTGAAATTCCCCTTAGGAGAAAACGTGTTTACAAGAATTGTTGACAGGTTGTAAAACATACAGTGATTTCAATCTCTACACCCAAACAAGCAGTGAGATGTCAAGACAGTGAAGTGATGAACCACCTATAAACTTGAAAACTTTGTTGGACATGATGGATCTGAACTGAAACCCAGGGTTCCCCTAACAGCTTGGTAAACTCTGATATCTACTGTAGTTCTGATTATCAGAAGCCCAGAGTGATCCTGGTGGCTGGGTGGCTCAGTTAGTTAAGCATCTGACTCTTGATTTCGGCTCAGGTCAAGATTCCAGGCCATGAGATCAATCCTCAAGTCAGGCTCCATGTTCAGAGGGGAGTCTGCTTCAGATTCTCTCCCTCTGCTCCTCCCACTGCTTGCGCACACTCTCTCGCTCTCTCTCTCTCTCAAATATATAAATATTTAAGGAAGAAGAAGAAGAAGAAGAAGAAGAAGAAGAAGAAGAAGAAGAAGAAGAAGAAGAAGAAGAAGAAGAAGAAGCAGCCACCCAGATGATGAAAGGATAGGGCTCAATTGGCCAGCAGCTCCCCATCAGTTAGCTAGTCATAGTAAAATGTTTCACCTACCCAAGATAATTAATCTTTCAAGCCTTTATTACTGACAGGTCAGAATCCACTATTAAACTAAAACTACACTGCAAAGAGACAACTTGCTAACTTGAATGCAGTTACTTAAATGGTTAGTTTCTGTAACTATTTATATACCAGTGCCTGCTTTAGCAGTGTTCTTCTGTGAAAATGAGGAGAGTTCAGAGGCATTTTGCTTTATATTTAGACATACATTAAAAAATGACAATGGAATGGGATTTATTGGTGTATAAATGTGGTTATCTAAATAAGAGATTATTGCTGTAAAGTCTGTCACCAAAAATTGAGTGACCAGAAACAGAAGTGTCACCCTCCCAGATTTCAAATTGTACTACTAAACTACAGTAATCAGAACAATATAGGACTGATACAAAAACAGACACACAGATCCATGGAACAGAACAGAGACCCCAAACAGAAATAGCCCATACTTTCATGCTCAGTTAATCTATGACAAAGGAGGCAAGAATACACAGTGGGGAAAAAGACAATCTCTTCAATAAATGACTCTGGGAAAACTGGACAGCTACATGAAACTAGGCCACTTTCTCAGACCACACACAAAAATAAATTCAAAATGGATTAAAGGCTTGAATGTAAGACCTGGAGCCATAAAACTCCTAAAAGAAAACATATGGAGTAACTCTTACACATCAGTTTTAGCAATATTTTTTTGGATCTGTCTCCTCAGGCAAGGTCAACAAAAGCAAAAATAACAAATGGGACTACATCAAATGAAAAAGCTTTTGCACAGTAAAGGAAACCATCAAAGAAATGAAAAGGCAACCTACTGAATGGGAGAAAATATTTACAGATGATATATCCGGGAAGGGGTTAATACCAAAAATATATAAAGAACTCATAAATTCAACACCAAAAACCAAACCATCTGATTAAAAGATGGGAAGAGGGTGGCACCTGGGTGGCTCAGTTGGTTAAGCAACTGTCTTCGGCTCAGGTCATGATCCTGGAGACCCGGGATCGAGCCCCACATCGGGTGCCCTGCTCTGCGGGAAGCCTGCTTCTCCCTCTCTCACTCCCCCTGCTTGCGTTCCCTCTCTACCTGTGTTTCTCTCTGTCAAATAAATAAAATATTAAAAAAAAAAAAAGATAGGAAGAGGACCTGAATGAACATTTTGCCAAAGAGGACATCCAAATGGCTAGCAGACACATAAAAAGGTGCATGATATCACTCATCATTGAGGAAATACAAATCAAAACTGCAATGAGATATCACCTCGTACCTGTCAGAATGGCTAAAATCACAAAGACAAGAAATAACAAATGTTGAAGAAAAAAGAAAAGAAATAACAAATTTTGGCAAAAATGAGGAGAAAAGGGAACCCCCATGCCCTGTTGGTAAGAACACACACTGGTGCAACCACTGTGGAAAATAGTGTGGAGATCACTCAAAAAATTAAAAACAGAAACATCATATGACGTAGTAATTCCACTTCTGGGTATTTATTTGAAGAAAACAAAGACACTAATTTGGAAAGATATATGCACCTCTGCGTTCACTACAGCATTATTTACAATAGCCAATATAAGGAAACAACCTAAGTGTCTATCAGTAGATGAATGGATAAAGATATGGGAGATATAATATATATATACACACATACATATATATAAATAATTAATCAGCAATAAAAAAGAATGAAATCTTGCCTTTTATGACAACTTGCCTTTTACATCTAGAAAGTATCGTGCTAACTCAAATAAGTCAAAGAAAGAAAAACCTCATACGATTTCAATTATATGTGGAATCTAAAAAACTAAAACAGATGAACAAACAAAACAAACAGGAATAGACTCATAGAGGCAGGGGACAAAGTAAGTTGGGAGGGGTGGATGGGAAAAATAGGTAAGAGGGATTAAGAGGCATAATCTTCCAGTTATAAAATAAGTCACAGAGATCCAAGTCACAGCAGAGGGAATATAGCAAATAATGCTGTAATAACTTTGTATGATAACAGACGGCAACTAGACTTACCTAGTGACCACTTAGTAATGTATATAGATGTCGAATCACTATGTTGTACCCGTGAAATTAATATAATATTGTATGGGAAATATACTTCAATTTAAACGACAACAACAACAGAAGCATCAGACTTGCTCCAGGCCCCCTGGCTCCTATTGAATTAGAGTAAATTTTTTAATGTTACTTTCTTAGTAGAATTTTTCATGCATGAATTTAATTGGGTTTTGAGATTTCTTGGTTTCCTCTCATACGAGACTGTTTTTTAAATATAGAAAAAGGATCAAATTAAAAGAAAGAGAGACAAAGAAGAGGGGGGGGAGAAGAAAATAAAGAACCGAACTGACTCAGTGCTAATGCTTTATAGTGTCCCCTAAATTCCTGCTCTCATTTTATCAATCTTTCCCAAATAATAGTGATGTTTATAGAGCACATACAACATGCCGAAGTCCTAGGTTCTTCTGCTTCCACAGACCCAATCACTTTACTATGACACTAACAAAGCAAAAATGGTATGCAATATTGTAAAACCACGGATGATACATTACAGTAGATAACAGAATTACCCCAAATTAGTTTATGCTCTCTATCCCCCAAAATCAAAATGAAAGTAGTAACTTAGAGGGCAAGTCTCTGAAATTGGCCTAAATTTGGATTTTGTGTGAAACCCAGACTGTCAAGCACTTTCTACCTGTAAAACCCGTCAAACCCTTCCCCAGAATCTGTAAGAAATGAATCATCACTGATAAACTTTGGTATTATTACTGAGGATTAACTAGTCCAAATTATTCCCAGTTTTTAAGTCAACCCAGTCTTATCTCAATTTCCATAATTCTAAAGTTTACTGTTTATAAAAACCATAATCAAAATTTTCAAGCAATACAGACCAGAGGTACACATTACTCATGTCACCCTCTCTGTAGGAGGTAGCCTAAATTATACACATTAAATACAGATGTATTGATTCATCCTTTTGGAAAAAAAAATAGCTCGCTCCCTTTAGTGGACAGTACTATCCAATCTGGCTATATTCCTACAAGTTCTCTGACATATGACCAAACATCTCCCCACTCAGAAAAGTCATCCATAACTGATGGTCCCTTGGGGGATAAACTAAAGACTTTCTCTTTTCTCTCTGTCAAAAATTCTCCCTATGTACCTATTATTATAGTTACTAATACTAATACTAATACTAAAATACTATTGAGTACCTACAATGTAATTTGGTGCCTGGAATATATAAGCAAATAAAACAAAGACTGCTGCCTTCAGGAGGCTTATAGTCTAAGATAAAAAATGGACATTAAACAATAAAAGGTTAAGTAAAGAGTTGGGAGACTTTTTAAAAATAAAACTCAACCTGATCTATTTCTTCACCCCTCCCAACAATTATGGGTCAACGAATTCCTTGTGTTAAATCCTTTCCTGCTAAAACTTTCTGGAAGAAGTTCTGTTCTCAGCAACTGAACCTTAACCAGTAAGATTAGCTAGCCCACTTTATCTCCACCCACACCTCATTTAAAACCACAAAAAATGGAATATATCAGTCAATGTCTTTAGTTGCAAAAAACTGCCTTAAGAAAACAATTCAGTGGAATTGAGAAGCTCCTAGAATTGCCTGGGGGCCCAGAGATCCAGATTTGGAAGAGAGACGGGAGCAAAGGGAAGACCAGGCAGTGGAAGCACAGTCTAAGGTTGGCCTCCAAACATCATCTCTCCCACGGCTGACCAAGGTACAGAAGATAATCGCGGCTGGGTAGGCAGTTTTTCAGTGGGTAGTTCCTCCGTGGATACCTCTGATGGCTGGTCCTAGGAGCCTACCTCCTGCTGACAAAACTGAAAAACAGATCTAGCATTTTTCAACTTCTCTACATGGGAGAGGCTATCCCAAGTGTCATACATTGACGAATTCTTCACTTAAAAAGAGGGTTCCAAAGCTGGGCAGCTCCTCCAAAACAACAAACATCTTTAACAAAGGACTTTCTCTAGGCTTTGTCCTTAAATGTGCATCTTTTTTTTTTTTTAGCAAGGTAATAGTCATGCCTACTATAAACCCCACATACACCAATGGTAAGACACAGTCAGCTAAGCCAACCTGCTATAGTATGAGAAGCCTCTGAGCTTCTATTCTTGGCAAATCAGCCTTCCCACCACCCTCATCAGCAGACTGAGCTAGGTTCACCTTCTCTGTGCCTCCAAGCAGGCTGTTCTTACTTTCATCATATTGCTCACCCTCTTTTGTAAATGCCTATTCTGTTCACTTGTCTGTTAACCTCTGGGACTAAAAGCACTTGGAGAAAAAAGAGCTTGTGTCTGTAGCACAAATCACATTCCCTGGCACCTATAGGAAATAAGTAAATATTTGTTCAACAAATGTACAGAATAAAATTTCAGGGTCAAGGCTCCAAATGACAGAAATTAAAAATAGCAGGTGTTTCCATATTACTTCTTAACCTCAGAATACTAGTCAGAATAAATTCTTAAATAGTTTTTGCAAGAGACGATCCTGCAAATCACGATGCACCCATGACCTTCGGAAAAGAGTCTTTAAGAACACCAACGATTTTCGAGGGTTTGGTTTGAGATGTGGCTCTAATTGAGCCCTGCCCTCCCCCGCACTGCCCAGGCACCATGCTCCTTAGATCTCTGCCCAGTTTGGGTTCCTGAGTCCCCATCCCAGTATACCCACCCTCACCCAACCATGACACCACTGCTCATCATCATCCTATTTCCTACTTGCCTCTGCAAGTCAAGGAGCTACACCTAAGGACCAAAAAAATGTCAAACATCCCTATATTGATAATCAATTGCTTCTTAACAACTTTTCTCACCCATGCCTAGAATTTTTTAATTGGGACTTCCAATGAAATGTCTCGTCTCCCAAACACTGCTCTGAATAGCCAGAATGGAGGAGACGGTTGCCGCTGTGTCATCATTTGCTTTTTACTGACTAACACATCACCCAGAATTTGGTAGCTTCAAACAATAGTCCTTCATTACTGCTCTCAAGTCTTTTGTTGGCGGGTTGTTGCTGAAGATCTGGGTCAGGATTGGATTGGCTCCTCTTGGCTGGACTTGCTCAGACATCTCTGGTCAGCTGGCTGGTCAGCTAGAATGCTGGATGGTCTAGAATGGCCTCACTCACATATGCAAAAGACGATCTATAGTCTGGAGTGATGAGAGCTACTGAATCATATGTCTCTTATCATCCAGCAGGTAGCCAAGCATCTTCACACAGTGATAGCAGGAGCGGCCCCGTGTGCAACAAAAGAAGGCAAGCCCCAACATGCAAGTGCTTTTCACATCTCTGTCTCATATTTGCTAGTGCACCACTGGCCAAAGCAAGTCACATGGCTAAGCTCAGAGTGGGTGTAAGAAAGGACTGCCCAGGAACCTGGGTACAAGGAAGTCACAAACTAATTGGAAGCCATTACTACAACAATCTCCCACATATCTTTAACCCAAAGTGACTTCATTCATCAACCTCTTCAAAACATTTAGATGTTTAATTTGGAGATTGGAAGATGTCTCACAGGGAGCCTGATACAGGGCTTGATCCCAGGACCCTGGGATCATGACCTGAGCTGAAGGTAGATGCTTAAGCCACTGAGCCACCCAGGCACCACCCTTTCTCTTTGTTTTGCATGTATTTCAGATGGCCAGTTCTGTGCTAGACTAAGGCACAAACAGTTCACGCAGCACCCAGGCAACAGAACTTTTGAGAGAGACTGCTCATATGCATGTTCATTCATATGAGCCTGAATCCATGAGCACAGAGCTTTGGTGAGGTCCATTTCCAGCTGTATCCCCAGAGCCTGGAACACGGCCTAATACATAATAGGAGATAATTTATTCAACAATTTATTTTTCTTGAGCTCCTACAGTGTGTACTGCACTGAGGCTGGAGATATGGAGGCGAAAGACCTAGTCCTCATCCTAGTTAAGAAATAATGGGAGTCCAAACTAAGAGGCAAAGGAGCTGAAGCAAAGGTGCCAGAATTGAGAAATGAAGACAGGAAAATCCACAGGTTTTGATGATTGGTTCTATGTGGAGAGGGAGTGTGAGGGAGGAATCAAGGATGACGGCCAGGTGACTGGCTGGATGGTAGTGTAGAGGGGAGACCATGTTTCCCCATACTGCAAGCCCCATGTAAATGACAGCACATAGATTCAAAGTACCTGCTATTCTGTTTCAGTATCAATTGTAACCAGAGAAAACTTACCCAAAAAGCATGCATGACTTTCCTTAGCCCTACACACTCTAAGGAATCCTTTAAACTTTTAAGTCTCCAATATTATTGCAATTACCTTTTCAATATCTACTTTATACCATCTCAAACATGTAATCAAACCTAAACTTAGTAAAATTATTTTTCTATAGAGTAACACATTTTTATTGTCCTTGCCCACTGCTAGAAGCCAACAATCTCTCTTTTTTTATTGCTATTATCTTACAATCATAAAAGCTCCATGGTTGGGTTATGATTGCTTTAAATGAAGAAACTTAGTCCAGGTAATTCCTCACGACAGAAGTCCATGAGGAAGGTTAAGTCTGAAATCAAGCATATCAGATAATGCATCCAAGTTCAGACATTTGATTTATTGCCTATCCTTCCTAAAGATTAAATATTTGGCTGCCCCATTGAAACCACACACATATTCATACTATAAAGTTCAAAGTAGGTTAACTGTATACTAACTTTCCCACCTTCGTCCTCTGGAGAAAATCAACAGCCTGCGCACAACTCGTAATAGCAAAGAAGGATTGGATACTAAGATCCAAGAAATAGTAGAAGGGACTAATAAACATGTGAGCGTCAAATTTCTCTTCCTAAACACCAGGTCCCAGCAAAGTTTTCTTTGTGGTAAAGGAACTCAAGAACAGCTGTCAAAAATAAGGCACCGTTAACCTTTTAACAAATTAAAAAGCACCATCTGCAGGCACTGCAGTCTGGATAAGCAGATGTGCACCAAGTACAAAGCCCAGGGAAGAGAAAATGGCTTGGCAATGCTGAGGTTAAGGGTCTGGAAGCAGACAGCATATGTTTCTCCAATAAAAGGAGCACTCCACTACAGAAGCCAACAATTTGTAACATTTATAAATCGCTATTGAACCTCTAATGTACCTCTAAATACCTGCATTCATGTTTTTAAAGTTTCTTTAAGAACAGTAAGTAGATCAATTACAGAGGACTACAAGTTCAGCATCTTTCCATGTACCATTAGTCGTTCAGTTTAGCTGAGGAAGGTCCCTACACTATCTTTAATCTGTTTCTTTTTCCCTCATCCAGTAACGCCTCTCATTAAAACTAACTCTTTTGAAATATGCAACACTGGCTAGCTTGTCCTCCTTGCTAATGGTCCTGAATTGATTCTTAATTAGCTGCAGTTTTGGAAAGAATCCAATTAAAATAGGGCGTTCCAATAGCAGAAAAGAACTGGCTAGTATGTGTTCCGTTCTGAGCTGCTGATCTTTGCATTAAACCTGCTCAGGCAAAAGGCAGCTATGCAAAATATGGCAGGATTCAAATCATACTAAACATATTCAGGTTTTAAACAGAAACCTTCACATGGTAATTTATCCTCTAGCCATAAAACATGATCAAAGAAAGGCAGCCAAATGCTGTTAGAAAAATTACATTCCTTCATTCCACTTTCTCTCTCTTCTTCCTAAAAGGACAGGTTACTAATTCAGGAGAAGACAGCAGAATCTTTTCAATAAATTATACTGTATTTTTTTATTTGCTGTGCATTTTCCAGTCCCCTACTTAAATTCCAAGAGGAAAGAGGAAGCTGAGTGTGGGGAGAATTGGGGCGGGGGGAGGTAGAACGGCGGGGGGGGGGGAGTCTCTAGGAAGCTAAAAAGGATATTTTCCTATATTCTTTCCAAAAGCAAAGAGTCGCTACCAGCAAAATTCCCAGCGTTGTTTATGAGGGCAGCTGGAGGTCATTTGACAGGTATGGCTTTTATGGTTGAGATTTAATTATAGAAAAGCAAGGGCTCAAAAAAGCAAGGTCTCAGGAAGCCCGGCCGGGTGGGAGAAGGACTTGTGCCACTGCTGGTAGGTGACAGTCACATGACCAGCTTTTGTATTCAGCAGTCATAACTCACTGCCCGCTGCCGGAATGGAGCCCAGCTATCCTATCCCCTGAGGAGCTTCCACCAGGCATGGATTCAGAGACTTTGATCTGCAGATTATCATGATCAGGAGCACAGGCTTTGTCTTTTGCAAACATCCTCGGTCCCTAAATTTGGATCCAATGCAAGGTTGAGAACATTTTTATTTGAGTAATGAATTGCAGTAATTAATGTATACATTGATTTTTTTTCAATTCTCCCTAACGGCTGTTTCCATTTTTAATTTATAAAAAATATACACCATTCCTTCAATAAGAGACTGCTCTATATTTCAAAACATGTATGGAAGAAGAGGCACAAGCAAGCAAGAACAAAAAGACGAAACAGGTGATCTTAAAGATGGGGGCAGTGAGTGAATTAAGTCAAATCACTCTAAAAATTAGAAGAGGCTTTTCCAGTGGAATTTCAGTGTTTGCTCAGAATCTGTTCAAATATTTCAGGAAGCTCTCTAAGAAGAATATTCGAAATATTCAGTATTTGAATTGATAAATATCGCCTTCCTTTTAAACCAAGTTTTCCCCAACTATTATTAAAGGGACATCCTGGGGAAAAAAAAAGAGAGAGAGAGAGAGAGAATATCCAAATCAGATTAAACTGCTGTGGAATTTCAGTTTTGTTTGAAAAAGTCATATACTTTCTTCCAACGTCTCTGACCCCACGGCATTTAAAACGGAAGACAGAAAGAGAGAGGGAGAGAGACTGAGAACGAGAGTGTCCCTTGTCTCAGCTGTACCTTAATGAAGTGTCCCCAGGGCTTGAAAGGATGGGATTTTCCTTACTTGAGAAATAATTCTTTTCTTGCACCAGTGTTCTCAGTAAATACCAACCGAGAGAGAGGAGTGTGTAGGTAATACAATCGGATATTTCACTGAAAGTCATAGGTAAGGACCAGTGGAAAATCTCCCATGGCAGGTATTCAGCAATGGCCCAGCACAACCCAAGAGGAAGGAGTTTAGAGACAAATGCAAACTAAAGAAATACCTGATTAACCTTTCACTGACTCTGAGCCACGTGATGTTCAGTGAGCCTTCTTAGAATGATGGCTTTAGAAGAAGATGTTAAATTTAACCTCTGGCGCAATGATAAATTGACAATAAAAAATTCAATGGCTTGGTAATTACCAATCACTTTGGACATCGGCAACATTTTTCAGTTCTGTCACTGCGCATTGGCACAAAAGCTTCAGCTGAAATTCTCTCGATCTTCCTCTTTTTAACTTTGTTTTCATGATGCAGATTAAATCTGCCACCCTATTACTGATTCATTTTCCTAATTTTTCATGTCTGCACCATGCCCCAGCTGCACCAGACTGATAATTGTGGAGCCCAGCCCTGATGATTAACATCAGAAGAATTAATTATGCCTGCCATTAAAATTCCGGGTTGCACATGGTGATCAAGAAAAATTAAGTTTCTCTAGGCCTCTAAATCATTTCACCTTTACAGGGAAGGACAGTGCTTGGACAGCCTGGCTGCAGCCTGCCTTCCTGCCGAGGTCGAAACCACATGCCCTTTGTGTAATTCAACAAATGCCTTCCCAGTTACTTTTTTCCAGGATTTGGACAAAAGGATTTAATGCTTAGAAAATAAAGGAACCTGAAAGATACTCTCTATCCTTGCTTGGAGAGGGGAGAAGAATACTTTTTTAGAGGCTCAGCTGCTGTTCCTGAAATATCTGTTATTCTGATTTGTAGATGAATGCATCCTGTGGAAAAAAGAAATGTGCAACCCTTGGAAGTAGTTGATGAAATGAGGGTGGAGAGGGCTCTAGCTTTACAATTGTTATAAATGAGACGAAAAGAAATGTTCATTCAAGTAGGTAAAGGCAGGGACATTTTTTTGGAAATAAACTGATAACGGAATAAAAACAGATTCCTTGGATCTTTAGGCTAAATAATAATGAGTAAAGGAAGTCTGGTGACTGACGCATTTCCAAAATGATTGTTGCGTGAGAAACTCAAAATGTATGCAGTCTAGCCTCAGGTACGAAATTTACTAGAGCTATAAAGAGTAGGATGATATGCATTTATCATGTTCTTTTTTCTACTCCATGTTCCATTTTTAAATTACCATAATAATGTATATTATAGGCATGGCTTTAGAAGACTACAAAGGGAGTCATATTTTGATGAACGGATGTAAATATCTTACACCAAATGGTAAATCTCTTGTTCACCTCTATGCAAAGAGTATTCATAAGCTATGCATCATATCTGTTTCATTTATTATATTTAAGAAGTGATATCACAAGACAACTATTTCAATGCAGGTATTCTTGTTAGTTTTTATTGGCAGTAAATTTACAGAGTCATGTTAAGCATCCACCCATCCCAGGTGAGGCAGAGGAGGGGGGATAAGAAACAGTAAAAACTTAATTCTACCTTTCTAAAAACTGTACTAGAAAATTCCAGAAGCTTATATATTTTGAAGTCGGTTCATTTTCACCAAAAAAAATCACCCTCTTGGACTTAGTGACATGATAAAATCCCACACCTAATGACTTAGTAGCTTAAACTGAATATTTCCTATATTTTTTGACTGCCTTCTGTACTAATTACCCAGGATCATTTAATAACACAATTTCACAAATGACAAGTTCTATATGTAGGGCTGACTGCAAATGTGTTCATCTTGTAAGCATTTTGTGAAGATGAGGTAACTAGAAAACTAGAAAAGTCTATTGAAATACCAACATTTGAAAAGTCATAAAATATGTTTAGAGGCCTGAAAGGACAGATGAGGTAAAAGCAGCAGGCAACTCCTCGAACACTTCCTGGCAGCACACAGAACTGACCGTTTAGTCTCCATTTTCCTCATAATATATAAATCCTCTGGGAGGTCTGGAACCAGAAGGAAAAGCTGCCCCCCAAACAGTTAATCTCCAGATCAAAGAAATCAGATTTAAAAATACAAAGCAAATAATAAAATGTTTTCTGCCTTTTCAATAACAAGCAAATTAAAGTTACAAGAAGTAAGAAGTAGTGAATAGGAAGCAGCAGGAAGAAGAAAGAAGGACGGAAAGAAAATAGTAAGGAAGGGAGGAAGAAAAGACAGAGGTGAGCAGCCTGCAAAAACAAACATAAATCATACAGCACCAAGACTGTTGATGTAAAAATATGTAACACTACAACGTCCTGATGGTCAAGGTATAGAACTCGGGAAAATAAAAAGGTAATACCGGAATCAAGCCGTAGAGAAATGCTTAATGCTGATGTCACTATAAGGAAATCAAGATGGTGGCTCAGGGGAAATGTCTGGATTCTTCTTATAGGTTTTATAAGAAGCAGTAGATGTGGGGGGTGGGGGAGGAAACACTCCCAGGTGCAAGAAACAATTAGAAAATAGATGAAAGGCTTCCTGTAACCATATTGAATAATAAGAGTGAGACCAGAAAGATGCAAAGATTTCCCACCTGCACTTATTTTCCCTTTCAAATAGATTAATTTCTTAGTAAATCCTAAATAAATAGACCTTTACATTATTCCTCTTTATTTGTGGCAAAGAAAAGACGGTTTAAGAGAAAAATTTGGATGACATAAATAAATTGTGTTTGTTTCAAATATCATCTCTCATGTTCTGTTTGTCTTAATTGTTACAACTGATATTTCCCATTCAAGGACACAGGAGCATGAGGGCATGTGCACACACACTGTGTGTGTGTGTGTGTGTGTGTGTGTGTGTGTGTGTCCTCTTATGAATGAGAATGTTTTACAGTGTTCCTTTAGATTTGAGGGAAGCAGGCAGATAATTATTCTGATTGAGGAGACCACAACAACCTATCAAATGAAGCATGGTAGTAGGATCTTTCAGTCTAAGTAAACAGAACTTACCACAGAATGTATCTGGCTCATGATTTAATGAATTATAGAATCAAAACAGTGCTGTTCCCCAATTAGGAAAGAATATTAAGCCGTTCACATAAACTAATACAATCTGTATTATCAGTAACCAAATAAAATGTTTAGGTTTTTTTCCTACTTTGGAATTTTCCCATTGCTGCCATAACCAGTACCAGTGAGTGAGAACTGCAGTGAGCAGTGGGGGTCCTCCCAACATCGGAGTGGGGGCTCCTTCTGCAGCTCAGGTAGTACACTGCTTCCGGATGAGATCCAACTAAAACAATGTCACAAATCATTCTTGCCAAAACTGTTTAACCTGAATCTAATCAACCTTGAGATCTAACTCCCAGTACATAGGAAATGCAGAGGCTAGAGTAAAAAGTTAAATGACCTCCCAAGGGAATAAATCTAGAAAGTAGAATGTCCTACAGAAAAGCTAGCCAGGTCTCTTCAACATGTTAATTTCGAGGAGAATTAAACAAGGTTGGGGAGGTGAGCTTTGATTAAGGGACACTTGTAAATGCAGGGATTGCAATACGTTCTGGCTGGAGTAACTTAGACATTTTGAGAAGATAGTGAAAATGAGGATATGGGCTAGATGTTCAATGATATTAGAGAATTATTAATTTCTTTAGGTATGATGATGCTATTGTGGTTATGGAGGAAAATGTCATTATTACTCTATGTATGCATTCCGGAATATTTCTTTTAAAATAGCTCAGGGAAAGAAGAAAGAAATATGGCAAAATTTTAGGTAGAAATGTTGCTCATTACATTATCCTCTCTACTTGTGTGCATGCTTAGAAACTGTTCATAATAATAAAGTGCCTTTGTGGGGGTGGGGCCTATTGGGAGGTAGAGTCCACGAAAGATAGTCAGATCTGAGTAATAACTGCATTGAAGTAGTTGTATGTTCAAAGTAACGTCAAGGTAGAGTCAGCCCAAACCACTGACTCAAGTCATTTGAGGTATCAGAGGAGTCTATAATGGGTCAGAGAATTACTGGTTGGTATAATTTTTTCACTTAAAGGTTCTTCAATTATCACCTGGTCCAAGTGTAACATTTTGCAGAAGAAGGAAGAGAAATCAACATAAGTGAGGGTGTTGCTCAGCACTAGAAGGGGAATCAGTCCTCTCCATTTTCAGCCTACCCCTTCCACTCCACCCTATTCTAGATTCAAGCTTCCATGATGCCACCCTTCCACAACAATAGGGACAAATTATACTTACATGTGTTCTGTAGTTTGGGGCATACTTTTCTTATTTCTTTTAAGGCTTCCTAGGAGACAGATAATTTTACAGATAAGGTAACTGAGGTGCTAAGATGTTAAACAACTCGACTGGTATCACAGAGGGAAAAGCTTGAGGTATAATCACAGCATGTCAGAACTAGCTCTATGTTCTTCATCCTTCTGTAGGCAGCACTATACTTGTAAAATGACAAGATCTGATTGTCAGATCAGAGCCTGCCCAAGAGCCTGCCCCCTTAGGGGGACAATACTTGCAGTGCAAGTTTCATATGACCTTTACTTGCAATAGTAAATAAAAGTCAAATGTGTAACATTAACTAACAACCCAATGGAGGTAAGTGGCTAAAGCAATAGTTCTCAACTCAGGCAGCACTGCATAGCCTCTCCAGCAGAGTCAGATACTATGGGTCTTCTAAAAGTGCCTCTAGGGAGGTAATTCTGATGTTCAGCCATGGTTAAAAACTCTGAGACTTGTTATCAGCATCCTAGCGCATGGCCTTTTGGTGGTCTAACTTGATCCAGGGATAGAATCTGGAAATCCGAGGGAATAAATGACACAATACAACATGGATGAAGCTGAAAAACATTGTGCTAAGTGAAAGAGGCCATTCACAAAGGGCCACATATTGTATGATTCCATTCACATTATATGTCCAGAACAGGCAAATCTATAGGCATAGAAAGTAGACTGGTGGTTGCCTAGGGCAGGGGTATGGGTGACCTGGAATGATGGCTAAGGGGTGTAGGGTTAGTTTTGGGGCAACGAAATGTTCTAAAGTTGATCGAGAGTGGTGATGGCAAGTCTTTGAGCACTCCAACAACCATCCAACACTTTAAATGGGGGAGATGTATGGTACGTGAACTCAACCTCAATAAAGTTGTTTTTAAAAGTGAATGAATTGCATGTCTACACAATCCTCCATATTAACTGTTTCTGCCTCCTCTCTCTTTGAGAAAAGCTAAGTGTGTGCATTCATTCACATCTGCAACTATTCGCTGACCCACCTTCAATATGGCGGGCTCTGTTCAAGGACTGGGAGGCCGAACAGCAAACATGGCAAACAAGAACACTATCCTCATGGAACTTACATTCTAGAGGAGGAAGACAGACAATAAATCAGTAAATAAAGTAGGAGAATAATTTCAGATTAGCATATAAAGCAAGTTAAACTAGATGAAGGAACAGTGTGTGGACAAGGAATCCAAGCCACTTTAGGTCAGGGTAAAGGTATCTTTGGGGAGGTGACACCTGAGTTGAAAATGGAATGACAGGAAGTAGCAAACCATACAAAGATCTTGGGGCTGAACACGGACAAATGCCTTGAAGCTACAATAAGGCTGAAACCTTCAAAAAAGAAAAAGAAGGCCAGTCCAGCTGGCACCAAGTGAACAAAGCAGAAGTGGGAGATGAGTTGAGGCTGTTGGCAGGGGACAGGTGACACAGGGCCTGATAGTTTGGGTGATTACACCGCATGTGTCTAAACTAAAATATACTCGAGGATGGAAGAAGATGCTTTATGAGTTACACAGAACACAGGAATAGGCACAAACTTGAGACTGTCCCAGGCAAACCAGGATGCCTGCTCACCCTACATAAAGATGAAGCTTTTACTCTAAAATTCCACAGAAAATTGTTGGTGGGTATTAAATTGGACTGCAAGAAAATTTGAAAATTTCCTCTTTGGGGGCCCCCAGAGCTTATTCTTAATTAGAGAGATTAAGGGTGGAAATGGCACAGCTAGGCATCTCTTATGAAAACTAGAGGCATCTATAGCCACCTCACCACATGGGGGTTGGCTGCAGAAGTCCTGCACCAAGACCTGCCAGAACTGTACTCCATGAGCAGCTTGGGGTCAGTTCTAGTACATGAAAACTACTCCACTCAATCCCCAGGGTTCCATGACATGAAGCACAGCAAAAATCACTTTGGCTTGGAAAAACTTCAAAGCAGGTGTTGCTTGCCATCCACCCTACCCAAAGAAAAGCTTCAGAAATGTTCCGAAGCTTCGTTGGACCCATAGCATGGTTTTTCTGTCATTTCCGAGGGAGTTCATAGGCATGAGCTATAAAATGCATTCCCAACTGATTGCTTGGAATTATGTAAAAGGCTTACTGAATTTTGGAGCTTGCCTACCAAAAACTTGTCATCTTGTCTGAATAACTGAATTATTCTTTCTGGCTTTGGTTAGATACCAGAAGTTAATGAGTAAATAAGAAACATCTAACAGCAACGATTTTCACCATAAAATCCACTTCGGAAATAGAGTCTAGGGAAGGCTGGGGGAATTCAAATTCCAAGAAGCATTTTTAAAACCCCTAAAACTCTTTTGGAAAGAAGTTTAATAATAGTTACCATTTACTAAGTATTTACTGTGCTCCAGGCCTTATGCTAGATGGCTTACTTGCTTTAACTTACTACAAATTTGCAAGGAGGCTGTGTTATTTCCATGTATCGACAAGGAAATTAGGTGTCTGAAAGATTAAATTATTTTCTCAAAATCATATCTCTAAACTTCAAACTTAAGTTTGAAAATGAATCCATGTATATTCCCAAATGCCCTGACTTGTTCTCCTCCGATGAAGCCAAAAATATTTTGTATTTACATAAATATGCAAATGTTCCGTGTGTACCATCTTTTAGAAAAACTCAATACTGCACTGAAAATCCAAATACAACAGAACAAATTAGGAGTTATTGTTAACATTTCAAGAGGTCTTACTTCACTGACTCTTTTTTAATAGCAACTTGCTTTGCTTTACAAGTTTTCGATTTACATTCACCTATTCAAAAACGTATCGTCTGAATGCACCAAAGCATAGATTTATAACCCATTCCATAGCATATCTATTTTTCTGGGGTTTTTTTACACCCCACCCCTTCACAAAAAACCACCAAGCCAGGTGGTTCCCATAAAAATCCCAGAACTTTGGCCAACATGCTGAAGTCTCTTTAAATGTCATAATTAATGGTGGTTTTGGCACATACATATATTCAACAAGACACTCCCTGGCCCTCAAGGAAAACTCAGTCTGGTTTCACAAAGCACTTATTAAACTGCACTGAAATTGCCTATTTAATCTGCTTGCCACCTTCCCCATGGGCTCCTGGTGGGTGGGGCGTGTCTGCGTGGAGCTCTGTCTGCCCGGGGACTTCCTCAGCACACCACGCCCAGGACACACTCAGCGCAACCCAAGGAGCGATGAGGACCTTCTACCTCCCGATCTGAAGCAGCCTGTCCGTTGATGGGAAATGTCCATAAAACAATACCCGATGGGTTCAGTGCCTCCAGAAGTGCACAGGACATGCTTTCAGGAGAAAAGATCTCTCCTGGACTGTTCCCACACACTCCTCATCCCTTGCCTTGTTTTTAGGCTTGTTATGTTCTCATTCTAGGACACGGGTATTGTTTTAAAACCTAAAGTAACCTTTATCAGAAAGCCCTCCACCTAGATCCATGTTTGTCTCACTGACTAACCATCTTTTTTCAGTGCAAAGATGTCTGTATCCTCTGGTAGCCCAGCTTGACCATGTCCTTGGAGTGACCTTAAGAAGTAGACGTGGGCATACCATCTTCATAAAATGGTTTTTTATTACCATCTGAGATATGGACGGAAGCATATTTTGGTGTGTTTTACCCAACATAAAAACAAATCCATTACTTTATTTTTTAATTAGTGGTTTTTCTTTAACTCCGTGATAACCAAAGATTAATGGCCATTATTACTTTTTGTTTATTTCTCTATATTTGTACCTTTTCTATATAGACAAATACAGAGTTTAATTACTGTGTGGAAAAGTGGAAGCCTAAATAGTTTCTTAGCCCCTCCTTTTTCCACTTAACACATGGGGTTTATTTTTCCATGTTAATAAATACAGATTTACATCATCATTTTTTTATTGTTACTTAATTTTTTTTCCTGTTCCAAGATTCATTCCCCATTCCCTACACCCAGTGCTCTATGCAATAGGTGCCCCCAGTACCCACTACCAGACTCTCCCATCCCCCCACCTCCCTCCCTCCAAGTTCCTCAGTTTTTTCTGTGTCCAAAGTCTCTGTTGTTTCGTTTCTCTCCCTGGATTACCCTACTTCCCATTTACTTTCCTTCTCCTACTGTCTTCTACATTATCCCTTATGCACTGCAAGTAAGTGAAACCACGTGATACTTGACTTTCTCTACTTGGCTTATTTCACTCAGCATAATCTCTTCCAGTCCAGTCCATGTTGCTACAAAAGTTGGATATTCATCCTTTCTCATGGAGGCATAGTATTCCATTGTATATATGTACCACATCTTCTTTATCCATTCATCTGTTGATGGGCACCTTGGCTCTTTCCACAGTTTGGCGATTATGGCCATTGCAGCGATGAACATTGGGGTGTACATATGGCCCTTCTTTTCACTACATCTGTATCTTTGGGGTAAATGACCAGTAGTGTGATTGCAGGGTCATAAGGTAGCTCTATTTTTAATTTTTTAAGGAATCTCCACATTGTTTTACAAAGCGGCTGCACCAGCTTGCATTCCCACCAACAGTGTAAGAGAGTTCCCCTTTCTCCACAGGCTCTCCAACACTTGTTGTTTCCTGACTTATTAATTATGGCCATTCTGACTGGTCTAAGGTGGTATCTCAGTGTGGTTTTGATTTGAATTTCCCTGATAGCTAGTGATGCTGAACATTTTTTCATGTGTCTGTTAGCCATTTGTGTATCTTCTATGGAGATATGCCAATATGTTTAACAACCTAAAGAGATGGATACATTCCTAGAAACCTATAAACTTCCAAGACTGAAACAGGAAGACACTGACAATTTGAATAGACCTATATCTAGTAACGAGATTGAAGCAGTGATGAAAAACCTCTCCAAAAACAAGAGTCCAGGACCAGACAGATTCCCTGGGGAATTCTACCAAACATTCAAAGAAGAAATAACACGTATTCTCCTGAAGCTCTTTCAAAAAATAGAAACAGAAGGAAAACTTCCAGACTCTTTCTATGAAGTCAGCATTACTCTAATCCCCAAACCAGACAAAGACCCCATCAAAAAGGAGAACTTCAGACCAATATCGCTGATGAATACGGATGCCAAGATTCTCAACGAGATCCTTGATGACAGGATCCAACAATACATTAAAAAGATTATCCACCATGACCAGGTGGGTTTTATCCCAGGGATGCAGGGGTGGTTCAACACTCGCAAAACAATCAACGTGACAGAACAAATCAATAAGAGAAGAGAGAAAAACCACATGGTACTCTCAATTGATGCAGAAAAGGCATTTGACAAAATACAACATCCGTTCCTGATCAAAACTCTTCAAAGTATAGGGATAGAGGGAACATTTCTCAACCTCATAAAATCTATCTACGAAAAACCCACAGCGAATATCATCCTCAATGGGGAAAAACTGACA
>PITA01022238.1:0-30950 GCA_004023965.1 Spilogale gracilis | reverse complement strand
GCAGTCGCCCAACCAACTGAGCCACCCAGGCGCCCCCCTTCTTTTTAACTTAAAAATAAACACAAGCCTTGTGGAGAAAGGGGAACTCTCTTCCACTGTTGGTGGGAATGCAAGTTGGTGCAGACGCATTGGAAAACAGTGTGGAGATTCCTTAAAAAATTAAAAATAGAGCTACCCTATGACCCTGCAATTGCACTACTGGGTATTTACTCCAAAGATACAGATGTAGTGAAAAGAAGGGCCATATGTACCCCAATGTTCATTGCAGCAATGGCCACAATCGCCAAACTGTGGAAAGAACCAAGGTGCCCCTCAACAGATGAATGGATAAAGAAGATATGATACATATATACAATAGAATATTATACCTCCATCAGAAAGGATGAATACCCAACTTTTGTAGCAACATGGACCGGATTGGAAGAGATTATGCTGAGTGAAATAAGCCAAGTAGAGAAAGTCAAGTATCACATGGTTTCACTTACTTGTGGAGCATAAGGGGTAATATAGAGGACAGTAGGAGATGGAAAGGAAATGGGAAGTGGAGTAAATTGGGGCGGGAGATGAAACATAAGAGACTTTGGACTCAGAAACAAACTGAGGGTCTTGGAGGGGTGGGGGTGGGGGGATGGGTGAGCCTGGTGGTGGGTACTGAGGGCACATATTGCATGGAGCACTGGGTGTGGGGCATAAACAATGAATCTTGGAATGCTGAAAAATAAATTTATTTATTTAAAAATATTAATTAAAAAATAAACACAAGCCTTAAAAAAATTTTTTTAAAGCCCTTACTTGGCTTAGCAGAGCACACCTCAGTTGCAACAACTATAATGAACAAAAATTAAATATTGTTACTGTATAAAACACTTGAGATACATTGAAATGTACTGTATGTGTCTAATAGAGAGTAGTAGCTATAGAGTTCATTGTTATAAAACCAGACTGACTGGCCGGCTAAATGACTAACTGGCAGAAGAGCTGAATAACTAAGAGCACAGCTCTGAGGGGAAAAGGCCCTGGTCTGAATCCTCATTCCAGCATTTACTGGGTGACTTTGGGCAATTAACTCATCTCTATGTGTATAATTTCCTCACTATACAGTAACATTTCTTACCTCACACGGTTATTAGGACAATTAAATGAGGTAATGTATGTAAATCACTTAGAACAATTCCCAACACATAATAGGTCCTCAGAAATTTGTAGTCCTAAAATTTCCAACTATATACATTATTCAGAACTATATACATTTCTACCAAAGATGAAATTGGTTGAAACAAGAGTACTTTGTTGCAGCTACAGTTTTTGGCTCATTTCCTGCTACCTATATGAGTCACACCATTTACATTTGCTTAAACATACACAGTACAGGTGATTTTAGAGAATAAATTTTCAATGATGACTGATGTTTACCTTGGAGACAATATGCCAGATCCCAAGTTCGTGACTGTACTTCCTTGGAATTACAAAGATGAGAAGGTTAATTGCCATTTTAAACATGATGATTGGCTATTGCCTTGTTTTCCTTTTGAGAAAAGGGCAAAACATTCTTACTAAATGTAAAAATATTCCTGTTGACAATTTATTCACTGCTGTTTATGACCTCTAGTTTTCTTTCAAATCAAGCAATTAGACTTTAAACAAACACTCATGAAATAGAACCAAAAACCACTTTCTCAGCATATTTAGTACTTTTTAAAGGTCTCCCACAAGTAACACCCTCCAATTAATATTTATTCTCTTCCTTGCAGCATCGATGACTAGGCTGCCAAAGGGAAGCCAGTTGCCAGTTAAGAAACAGAAAGATGATAAAAATGGGATTTAGCCAGGTGAAAAATATGTTACATTATAAAAAATGAATATCTCATCTAACTGAAATACGCTACAAGAATAAAGAAGTCAGGAGACAACCAATTGTAAAAATATTAAGAAATAGGTAACAATTACAGTCATTCTTTCTCAGCCCAACGAGATCTACTAACTGCCAGCATTACTTTCTACTTACATTAGTATTACCTCAGGGAATCTATTGTTTTCCTATAAAAGCCAGCCAAATTGCAAAGCTTAACCAAGGTATTTCTCTATATTCGTTTTGAAGTATAGAAAGCTTATTTGTAAATAAAGCATACATCATTCACTGTTACCAGGATATCATAACTCTTGCAGCTCAGGAACTAAAATTAGTTCTACAGGGATTCTTTTACAGAGAAACCAAAGCACTCTACTTGTTAACCTAGCTCACATAAATATCACATAAGTAAACCATGTATCTGATCATTTGCTATGGGTAGAGAAGTGCTGTCAGGACATGCTGACCATGCTTCATGATTGGTATTTTCCACAAACCATCAAGAAGCCTAAAGTTTCATCATTAAGATAAATTTAGTCTTAAAGGATTACAGAAGACAGGGAAATACAGAAGAGAATGTTCAGAGTTAGAGATGGAAGTGTCACTTAGGACTTATATGCCACATACAGAGAGAACAAATGGAATCAGCACGAGTTTTAAACAGACTAATTATCTCAATTGTGTTGAAAAGAACTCTGGGAGCAATATGGAAAATGTATCAGAGAAAATAAAATCAATGAAAGAGAGACCATATGGGATTTTAGTGAAGGGACCTGAACTGAAACACTGCAAAAAAAAGAAGAGAGAAATACTAAATAATATTTCACAGGTAGACCCAAAAAGACTCTACAGTAACTCTATGTAGATGGTAAGAAAATGGAAATAAAGATAATGATAAAGTCTCTAACTCTGACTTGTGACTCAATACAGTAATGTCAAAAACCAAAATTATACACAGAGGGAGAGAACATCTTTGGTATGGGAGAGAAGGTTGTGTTGCATTGGAAAAATGCACAGAATAACATCATATAGGTATATCTAGTAGACAGCTAAAAATTAAGGTATGATGCTTAGGAAAGAAGTCAAGTAGGCAAGAAGTCAAGGACAGTGAGCAAAGAGCAAAGAAAAGAAAACTGAGACAATAACCAGCAAAACAGAGAGCTCAAAGGAGAATGAAGAAACAATGAGTTTAGTAGAGGACAAGGGAAAAGAGAGTTTCAAGGGGGAAGTATTTACAGTGTCTGATTCTGTTAAGATATTAAGAAGCATTCGTATTGTGACCATTGTACTTAAACATGGAGACAGTATGGGAATTGTTCCCAAGGAGTTTCTGTAGACTATTTCAGATCTAGATCTGATTTCAATGGACTGAAGAAATCAGTGAATTAGAATTGAAGAAAATTCACAGACTACTCTTTCCACAAGTTTGAAAATAAAGAAAATGAGCGAATTTCACTCAAAATCATGACTGGTTGCAGGAAGTGTTAAGTCTCTGTTACTGTTGAGTAGAACAGTGATGAAAATAGGAGGAATTACAGGTAATTCTGAAATCCCACAATTCTACATAGGGATCCAACAACCTCAGCTACACATCCAGTACATTAGCCATGAGCCTCAATTTGACTTGTGAGCACTTGAAATATGGCTGCTCCGTTTGAAATACACTCTGTGAAACTCATATTTTTAAGATTTAATATTTCAAGATTAAGTGTTTCATAATATTCTAATATGAATTACATGTGAAAAATAATATTTTGGATAAGTTGAGTTAAATAAAATTTACACTAAAATTAACCACACCAGTTTCTTTTCACTTTGTTAACATGCCAACTAGACTTTAAAAGTACATATATAGTTCATGTTGTATTCCTTTTGGACAGCCCCTATCTAGAGAATGAATACTAGATCAGAAGCAGAAGAGAATCAGGAAGGCTCTGTGAGAATCGGCCCTTGTGTTTATCACATTAAGGCTGAAGTTTCTAGAGACGTCATCCATGATTGTGTAGTTTAAGGAGCTAAGGTCCTAATTGATTAGATGACTTACTCAGGTCACCTGTCTCATTAGAAGGAAAACCCAGAGGAGAACTCTTCCAGAGGTTTACCTCTATTATTTCACTTCTTGAGATGTCAGTCAAAATTTAACAATTTGAATTCTAAAAAATATATAGTAGCTTAAGTGTTATATACATCTCACTCTAAGCCATGTCCAACAAAATACCTACTTATAGTAAAAAACATAACCTCCAAACATGTGAAAATGATAAACTCAATAAACACTCAGTTTCCTATGTGCACCACCAGCCAACCTATGATATAAGAATTTATTTTTTATTTTTTTAAGATTTTATTTATTTATTTGACAGAGAGAGAGATCACAAGTAGGCAGAGAGGCAGGCAGAGAGAGGAGGAAGCAAGCTCCCTGCTGAGCAGAGAGCCTGATGCAGGCCTAGATCCCAGGATCCTGAGATCATGACCTGATTCAAAAGCAAAGGCTTTAACCCACTGAGCCACCCAGGCACCCGATATAAGAACTTAAAGTATGTGGGGCACCTGGGTGGCTCAGTTGGTTAAGCGACTGCCTTCGGCTCAGGTCATGATCCCAGAGACCCGGGATTGAGTCCCACATTGGGCTTCCTGCTCGGCGGGAAGCCTGTTTCTCCCTCTCTCACTCCCTCTGCTTGTGTTCCTCCTCTGGCTGTGTTTCTCTCTGTCAAATAAATAAAATCTTTAAAAAAAAAAAAAAAAAAGAATGTCAACCCAGGATTTGTTTTGCTTTTATTTTACTTTGGACATACATACGCTCTGAGTTTATTCAACCTAATTCCACACTAATTTTAAAGATAGCATCAACCCTTCAGGTATATACCTCTTGAAAAACAGTTGTAAGAAAACATATTTGGGGGGGGTGATGGATGGGGGACTGATTTATGGAAAAAAACAAAAATTAATAAAAACTTTAAAATGTAAAAAAGAAAAGAAAATATATTTGAACAATCTCCAAGAATTTACTTCTTAACTATTGTGTCATAACTTGCCACTTGCAGGTGGTAACTCATTAAGACACCCTCGCATACCTAAGTACAATACTCATGGCAAGTTAAAAATTAGAAAGTTCAAAGTATTGCTGTAGTATATGATCATGTACCATATTTCAATTTCTGACATCATTTCAAGTCTTCTTCTCCCATTGAAACCTTCAAAACTCATTCAAGGACTATGTCAAAAGTCAGCCTCAGTTTCAGGATCACCAATCAAATTATAATGAACCAAAATCTCTGGCTGTAATTTCTCGAATACTCAAAGCTACTGTGAATCTACTTATACTTCTTACGTAAGAAAGGGCACATTAAGCGGGGAGAGGAATTACATTTGTGACATTTTCTTTTCATGGTGATTTTCCGTGAAAATTGAAAAACAAACATCACTTTAAACTCTATATAGCACTTAATTTTGTGAGATAGCTTAATAAGATAATAACTGCCAAAATCATGATGGTTATTTTCTTCATACAGTTACTGTTCCAAAATACAGAACTGAAAAATGAAAAATAGATTATTTGATTAGACAGCATGTTTATTCATTCTGTATATCCACCCTATACTTATTTTAACAAATAAAATTACTATTGGTATTCCAAATGACATTATGGAGAGTGACCGAAATAAAGAATTCTAGTTCCTATTTCTTGAATATCTGCTGCTATCTCAATGTATCACACAGATAAAAGGCTGATGGGAACCTAGCATGGAATTAGGCATTCACGGGTGACTGAGCATTTCAAAGCAAGTTTTCAATTTTGATCTACATGTTTTCAATTCTTTGCCTCATTGGTTGTGGCCCCTCTTTAAATAAATGGAGTTTGTGCTCATCCATTTCAAAGGTATTCCAGTGTGGACCCCCACAGGGCAGCCTGCCCACCAGTTACAGTATTCTGAAGTACAGATCCAGGTGTCATTTAAAGCCAAGCTGCAGCACATCCCTAAAAGTTTTCCAGTTTTTTTTACAATGGTATGTGCCATGTAGCTTACTGTGTAGTAGATACCAAGTGTCCCACAGCCACCCATTCTTCACAAACCATAATCCAGCGTGGTACTACAGAGGATCACTCTCCTTCAGTGCTGGAAGGCTGCATCACAGGGTTGGGTATTTTTATGCCAACCTGCTTTATCTTAGGAGTAACTGATTTAACAGGGAGGGTGGGGAGGTTGCATAAGCATCGGCAGTAGACTCAATATCAGTATCCTACTAGACATAATGTCCAAGAGGCCTCCAATTTGGTATTAAGCCTAAAATTTGGCAGAAAGGATTTTTGATTTTTTTAATTCTCACGGCATCACTGAGATCAGGTCACTAAATTTAAGGACAATCTCCCATTTTTCACTGCTTGTGAAAACCTGGCTGGGTTTAGGACTTCACTAGTACAGATTAATATGTGATCTAGATGTTGTCATGCTCATACGAGGCTAAGCTTTACCACCTTATTCTAGATCAACACATCTATTCACCACTTCCTCCATACAACTTTTCAGACTTGCCTCAAAATTTTCACACGTGCCATTTCTAAAACTCTCTTGCTGCTTCTCTGGTCAAGCACGTTCCACCCTATCTTCAAAACCTAGTTTCAAAATCACATCTGTTTTTCTTTCAACTTCTCCTCCCTCAAGAATTCACTAGTCTCAGTATTCTACCAATGACTGTACAGTTCTATAAACTCATCACACACCACATGTCTTTGCCTCACCTCTATGTTGATCAAGGACATACAAGGGTAGAAACTATGCCTGCATTTCTGCTGTGCCATCTAACACTCATCACCAGTGGTATGCTGTTCAACCACATCACTGAATTTTTTTTAAAACAAAAAATTTGTTTTAAAACAAAACACAAACACAAACACAAACAAACAAAAACCTCTCTTAAAGCCCTGACGTGTAGTGTTTACCACTTTTCATGATATAAATACTCACCCATAACTGATTTCAGGCTACCAACTTGAAATCACTGAATGCTGTGTTGTGAAGAAATGCACACAATGTCTTGGGAGCCAGTTCAAGACAATGTATGACATTGGGCACAACTGCTGATTTAATGAATATTCAATTTCCTTCCTAAAAGGCCCGCCTGCCACAATTTTGACAAGCCTCAAAAATACCTCATTTTCAACTGTCCAGTTCAAGACACATCCAATTCAGTAGAATGAGTAAGTCCCACAAAAGGAGGTGCTTTGCCTGTTTTCCTTACGGCTCTATCAGAGTGGCTAGTTCTATGCCCAGGGTAATCCCTTAGAAAATATTTACCAGATTAATAGTCAGTATTTTTAAATATAATAAAATACTATATAAGTATCCAGTAAAAGCTATGATATGCCTCATATCATAAAACAATTAACTTACACATGTGGAAAATAATCTCAGGGGAAAAAAAACTGTCAAGTTAAAAAATACGTTAGAAATTACTGAGTGCAAAAAAGAAAAAAAAAAAAAAAAATTACTGAGTGCAATCTCTTCGTTTTATTTTTTTTTTTAAGTCCACAGAAGTTAATTGACACACAGTCCCTTAGTGCCAGAATGAGCCTAGAATCCAGGTGTCTTGGTATCTGGTCCAAATCTTTTGTGAGTCGATAGACATGACTGCCCCTTGAGTTATTGTCTACCTGAGGTAATAACCTGTTGAGGAGCTGCCATTACTTTGAAAAGCAGACTTTTTCATTGGTTTCCATATTAATATACAATACAGAACTACATTTAATATAATATCTAATAAAAGAAAAATCAAGGGTGCCTGGGTGGCTCAGTGGGTTAAAGCCTCTGCCTTCAGCTCAGGTCATGATCTCAGGATCCTAAGATGGAGGCCCTAATTGAGCTCTCTGCTCAGCAGGGAGCCTGCTCCCTCCCCTCTCTCTGCCTGCCTCTCTGCCTACTTGTGATCTCTCTCTGTCAAATAAATAAAATCTTAAAAAAAAAAAAGGAAAGAAAAATCAAAGTAATTATAAGACTATCAGTAACCAGAAAAAAAAAAATACTATGATCATAAAAGATATTTTTGTATCAATCTGATGACCTTTTCCTCAGCACAGCATCAGAGAAGCAGAGATTGGCCCAAATTCTATATTCAGACCATCTCTGAATTTGGAATCATCTATGAATTTAATTATCTTGATTACCATTCTATCTGATCATTAGTACAAAGGTCATGTAAAATTAGACCTTTTATTGATTCCAGAAATGATTACCCAGATCTTCCCAAAATTCAGAGGTCTAAAATAAAAACTGTAAAAATGGCTAAGAATTGGACACCTGGGTGGCTCAGAGGATTAAGCCTCTGCCTTCAGCTCACAGTCCTGGGGTCAAGTCCCGCATGGGGCTCTCTGCTCCGCAGGGAGCCTGCTTCCCACTCTTTCTCTTATGATCTCTCTCTCTGTCAAATAAATAAATAAAATATTTTTTAAAATGGCTAAGAATTTATCAACATCGTTATAACATTTTAATGATTACATATATCTATAAATTGGGTTAATTTGAGAGAAAAAATCCTATATTTGGTGTTTCTACCCGTTTATGTTTTTAGTAAGATCTGAGCTGAGAAATCCTTGCAGAAATCCTAATTTCCTATACTGCGTTTCTCTGAATGATTCGATCAGGCTAGCAGCCTCTAAACATGTTTCTATTGTCAAACACATAAGTAGAATCCAAATTTAAAGAAGTGATCAATAACAAAAAACACATTATAGGTAAAAATTACAGTATTTTAATGGATTACATATGATATTGCTCTCATGAGAAATTATTTTTCTCCATTTCATTATTTGTTACAATTTAAAAATCTACAGACAACAAATGTGCTTAAAAAATCATATGACTCTGAAGATAACTAAAAACACCACTGCCCTCCATTTCTAGAGTAAAAGTGAGTATTCAAATATAATTGCAGGAGGTTAAGTTCATTAGCCAATATTCCCCTAACACCTAAGGCAGTTTTCTGATTTTTTTTTCCAGTATGATCTTATTACTGCCTAATTATCCATATTGCTTTTCTTCCTTTTTGTTCAACTGAAATTCACTGGAGCAGTTTAACCTTTCATTTAGAATCATTAAATATACCCCCCTCCTTCACTGATAATTGGCCTCTTTCTTTATTAACTGATTTCCCCCTCTTGATTTATTATACAACTTTTTTGCCAAATTTGGATCCATTCTGTTAATACATTTTTTAACTTCCTTCCACTCAATTAACACACTGTCACGGCTACCAAAACTTTCCTTTATTTCTTCAAGTTCTTATTGCATTTAAAGATCCTCTAGTAGAATAATGAATTTTTAATAAACTTGGAATATTTTAATGATTCTTTAATTCTATAATGAAATTTATGGGAGACATACTACTCATACTGAAATGTTACTGTTTTGTCATAACACTCTATAGTAACTTTTCAGCAATCCAAATATACAAATCTTTGCAATGTAACTTATGACCTCTAAAGGCACAAAAAGCCATATTATAATTATCATATCCATAGCCAAATCCAACTGAGCCAGCTTCTCTGTCAGCAATTTCAACATCCATACAATTTTTAATAAAGTGAAACTTATATTTGTAGTGCCTTCAGTAAATATTAACATGACCTCGGAATGTGAGTGAACCTGGCACTAGATTATGCAAAGAGTAATCTCTCATAATACAGGCACTAGGCTTCTTATTAATGGACATAAACAGCACAAAACAACAGCAGCAAAAAAGGATTCCTCTTCCTTCCTGGACAGAAATGTTTCCCTGAGCTCCAAAGCACAGATAAAGTTCGGTGGCTGTTGCTATAAGCCCTTTCCCTCTCTTATCAGCCGCAGCCACATTTTCCAGCAACTGCCACCTCCAGTCACCAAAAACAGTGCCTTTCTTTATAAAAGGTAAAGAAAAATGGGAGAGTAACTACTGACCCTGGATCAAACAAGATTACGTTTAAGTTCTGAGATTCCTTCCACATTTCCGGGACCTGAACAATGAAACACAGCATGGACTCTAGCATTTCTGGTAAGAGCAAGAGAACAGAGAGTTTACTGGCAGGAAGCGTCATCTTAAGTCAACAAAACAGAGATAACCAGGACAAGATTAACTATTAGAGTCTTAACAACTCAACTCCCAGAGTAATATAAGGAAAAAAAAAAAAAGTAAGATTTCTATAGCTTTCTTACTTTAATTTTAAGCAAGCGAGAAAGGACTTTGCTCTCATCCTTCTGTAAAACACCTGCCTGCCAACTTTTAATTTCTCCATTTTCAGTCATTTCCACCAAAGACATAACTAATAAACACAGATTCACTTGATGCTGTTGACCAAAAGAGTCTTGGTATTCAAAGTCTCCTTATCCGTTCTAAAACTTCTGTGTAAGGAACCAACATGGCTTCTTTTCCTTCAAAAATTTCAAATGGGTTTTGACTCCAGCTTCAAAAGTTCAAAAAAGTCTGCATTTTCCTGATATTCTGAGTGATTGATTCTTCTGTTCAGCTCCTCAAAACTACTGTCATGCAATCTTAAAATGAAAGAGACCTTAGACAGCAACTAGTCCAGACCCACATTTTGCAGATGCTAAAAACTGACACAAAGAATAAATGAAGATAACCAGTCTGAGGTCACAGTTAACAAGTAATACAGTTAACAAGAAATGCAGCCGAAAGGAGAAGCAAGATCTCCTAAAGCTCTGTCCTGTATTTTGTGCCAGGAAACTGGAAGGTAGAGGCTGACAGTGTCATTTTATGCAAAAGAAAGCAATGTTTAATTAGTCAAGTACCTAAATAAAATCAATATTTGCAAATGCTTATAAGAATCTTTCATAAAAGTTCATTTTCCTTTTCCATATATTTTAGGGCTAGTATTAGAACCCATTATAATTTTTAATTGCTTAATACAATTTTCTACTGCCACTATAGCCAATTAAAGCAAATGTAGGGGTTTGAAACAGCAGCCATTCATTAACTCACCATTCTCTAGGACAGAAGTCTGGCAGGTTTGGCTGAGAACTCTACTTAGGGTCTCAGAAGGCCAAAATCAAGGTGTCAGGTGCTCTGGGCCCTTATCTGGAGAATGGGGGAGGATCTACCCCCAGGCTTATAAGGTTGTTGACAAAATTCAATACCATGTAGTTATAGGACTGAGGTCCTGATTCCTTTGCTGGCCTTTGGCCAGAGGTTATGCTCAGCTTCTAGAGGCAGCATACTTCCCTGCACTCAGGGCCTGGAATTCTCAAAGACAACGCTTCAAATCCTTCCTGCATTTGGATCTTTCTGATGTTTTCTTCTACATCTCCCTCACTTTAGCCTCTGCTTTTAAAGACTCAAGTGATTAAATTGAGTCTGGATAATCGAGGATAACCTCATTATTTTATGGTCAACTGAAGGTCAACCTTAATTACATCTGTAAAATCCTTTTGGCAATGCAAGGTTACATATTCAAGGGCATATCTCATCATATTCACTGTCCTGAGGACTAGGGTACAGAATTCTGCCAACTATACATAGCACCTGTTTTATTTGTATTTGTATATCTACTTCCAATGTTGATGTCCAGTGCCGACCCCTACACCAATCATGGGACCAGCTTTTAGGATGTGACCAGTGCAGTCACACATGGATCTGAGGCTCAAACAGACCACAGTCTTGGGGTTTAATGCACTGCAGCTGCCATTTTAAAATTCCTACCACTTTGAATGTGTTTATAAGTGAAGTCCAATAGGACAACAGACCATACGCTAGGGGGTTTTTATCTGAAAAGGAGTGTATTTCTCTTTCATTTCTGAAGAATAGTTCCAGGAGGTACAAAATTCTAGGTTGGAATTTTTTTTCCTTTAGCACTTTACAGATATCATTCAGTTATCTCCTATCTCCCATTGGTTAAGAAGTTGGTTATCTTTTTGCTTCTTTGAAGAGGACATGCCTTTTTTTTTCTTCTCAAGATTTTTCGATTTTTCTTTAGCTTTCAGTGGTTTGAGTACCATGTGCCCTAAATGTGTTTTTTCGTTGTATTTTTCCTGATTGGGTTTATAGTGCTTCTTGATTCTATATGTCAATGTCTTTCATAAGTTATGGAAAATGCAGGGCACCTGGATGGCTCAGTCAGCTAAGCATCTGTCTGTCTTCAGCTCAGGTCATGATCCCAGGGTCCTGGGATCAAGTCTCACATTGGGCTTCTTGCTCAGCAGGGAGCCTGCTTCTCCCTCTCCTCCCAGCTTGGGCTCTCTCTCCCTCTCTCTCTCCGACAAATAAATAAATAAAATCTTTAAAAAAAAGTTATGGAAAATGCTTGGCCTTTATTCAGATACTGCTTCCTCTGCCCCACTCTCTCTCTCCTCCTCCTCTTCTGCTATTCCAATTAGATGGACATCAGCCATTTTCACTATGTGCTACACACACCTCTTGTACTATTCATTGTATGTCACAATCTTGTATCCCTCCATACTCCAGTGTAGAGATTTTCTAGACCTTTCACCCTGTTCATGAATCCTCTCCATGGCTATCTCAAATTGGCTGTCAACCACATCAACTGAGTTCTTGTCTTCAGTTATACCAGTTTTCATTTCTAAAATTCCTTTTGATTTTTTTATAGATTCTGATTCTCTGATGAAATTATCCATCTTTTTCAAACATTTTTTTAATATATTGATTATAATTATTTTATAGCCCATATCTGATTAATCCCTATGGGATTGTTTCTATTATTTATTATTTAACTTTGCTTTTGTCTTGGTCCTGGCTTCTGACACGCATGGTGATTTTTTTACTGAATCCCAAGTGTTAAGTACAAAAACTTATAGAAACTCTCCTTCTCTCACTCCACCTGCTTGTGATCCCTCTCTTGCTTCTGGCAAAGGCAGTTTAAGTAAAGGCAGATCACATTAAAATCAGGACTGGGATTATCAGAGGCTGCATCTCAATTTTTGTAAGTTATAGTCTATTTCTAGTTCTCCCTAACTCCTAGGATATACCCTTCATGGGTCCCAATTAAAAGTATGGAGTATTTGACCAGGGCCTTGCCTCATCCTCAGTGAATTCTAGTTTGACTCACTAGCAGCATAAAACTGTCAAAGATTCAAGGCACCTGGGTGGCTCAGTTATTAAGAAACTGCCTTCGGCTCAGGTCATGATCCAGGAATCCCGGAATTGAACCCCACATGGAGCTCTGCATTGAGCCCCGCATTGAGCCCTGCATCAGGCTCCCTGCTCAGCGGGAGGCCTGCTTCTCCTTCTCTCACTCCACCTGCTTGTGATCCCTCTCTAAGCTGTGTTTCCATCAAATAAATAAAATCTTTAAAAAAAAAAGTGTCAAAAATTCTACTCAGCATTTCACTATCTTACCTGCCACTTTTTGGCTTCTCAGTCTCACAGCCTGTGGTGCTTACAAAATGACAAATATAAAGTGGCACTGAATACAGGGTGCACCCCAATGTGGTTCTCTTCACTCTGGGATCTTTGCCCTTTGATGGAGCCACAATGCATGTAGGGTTTTGTTTTGTTTTGTTTTGTTTTTAACGCAGACTTTCTCAGATTTTTCAGTATGGGCCTTAGTTTGAAAAAAACTAGTCTATCACAGATGAAAATAGAAATCAGATATTGCTTGATCTTAGTAGTCTAGCTTTATATATGTTATCTATATCTTAATGGTTTCAGAAGAACTTAAAATAGTTTGGCCTACCTATGTAACAGTTTATTTTTCTGAGTATATCTACTGTTTGAAACTTAAACTGCCTGCTTCTCCAAAATACTATTTCTCTGTTACAATTATTATTTAAGCTTATATTCAAAATGCTCCTCCTTAAGGCTTCAATCTGACTCAATACATATAATATGTAATGTTGTCCTGAACTTTTTTTTTAAATAAAAGTCACAGTGTTCTCATATACTGTATTTTTTTCACAGTAAAAATAAAATAGTTACGGGGCACCTGGGTGGCTCAGTTGGTTAAGCAACTGCCTTCAGCTCAGGTCATGATCCCGGAGACCTGGGATCAAGTCCCACATTGGGCTCCCTGCTCGGCAGGAAGCCTGCTTCTCCCTCTCTCAGTCCCTCTCCTTGTGTTCCCTCTCTGGCTGTGTTTCTCTCTGTCAAATAAATAAAATCTTTAAAAATAAATAAATAAATAAGAATAAAATAAAATAGTTACAACATAAGTAACTGTTTACAATAAAATAATTACAAACCTACTATTTCACTGAATGTTGCCTATATAACTTTGTTCTTTGACAATTTCCAGTTACCGCTCAAAGGATATAAGATTTAGGAAATGGGTTGAGCAAAAGCTATAAATATTTCTGATAGTTATATTACCATAAAATCTCAATAATTCAAAATTGAAATTTATGATCACTGAAACATTTCCTAGCTCAGAACTAAGGATATGTTTTGTTGCATAATTAAATGTATAACAATTGTGGAAGCAGTTTATCCTACTCAAGAAAGCAAATGATATTAAAGACTACCTAAGAGGCACTAACTTTTTGTATGCCTATACAGAGAAGTTACAAAATCAGTTTAATCTATCTCAAATAATAGCAATAAATACTTAAACTGTCTCATTTTTTAAAGTATCAGTTGTAAATATACTTAGTAATTACTGCAAACTACAATGGGTAATTGGAAGTACTGAAAACTAAATCTCTCATCAAAATAAACTTCAAAATGGATTTCACTGGCCACCATTTTTATAGTCAATTAAGTTTAGAAGGAGGAGGCGGAGGCGGAGGCGAAGAAGGAGGAGAAGGAGGAGGAGGAAATAAGATCAGAAATTTTGCTCATAGAACCTTTCTTTGAATGTCATGGTCTTGGTAACTGTGTTCTGAAATACAAAATATTACCTTCAAACTAAGAAAAATATTTGGCCATAAACAAACAAAAAAAATTAGGAATGAGTACAGATTCAACAGATAAACATCCACAGTTACATTTTGCCAGCTCAATAGGTAACTGGCCTTTAATATGATTATAGGTCATGATTCAGTGCTATCATTGTTCTGAGTATTTGTTTAAAACTTGAATTTGGTTTTTTAGCAGATGAATTTACCTTGGTAAATTAAGGGATCTTTGAAGATTTACAAGCATTCAAGACACAAAGGAACTAGCACCTTCCTTTTTTTTTTTTTTTTCCTCCAAAGGTTCAATTCTATTTCATCTGTTTCCCTGGCTGAAATCTTCGTAACTCTTTGCTCACATTCACTGCCAGAGATGTAGCCATCAGCCTGACCATCTGTCAGAAAATGGCAATTAGTTTAGCATGTCACAAACCAGCTGTAGAAATTGTATGCACACTGTATATTCATAATAATGTCTTATAGCTATTAAGGAAGAGACTACATTTCATGAACCAGTGTATCAGAAATAGGGATAATATGATAGATGCTGAGATATTAGGGCCTGCTTGACTTCTTCGCAGAGAAGGAGTGCTTCAACCAAACCACTACCACAATATATAAAGGCATTATAGTTTCAAGGTTAAGAATACAGGATTTGATGAGAGGCACTTCAAAACTTTGCTTTTCCATTTACTAGCTGTATGTCCTTAAGCCACTTAAGCCAATTAAGTAAAAATGTCTATACCTCACCATTCACATCTATAAAATGGGAATAACAACAGTACCTACTTGTAAGGGGAGGTTAAAATAAGTATTAAATAAAAATGAATGTAGAACTCTTAGCCCAGTGACTGGAAAATTATAGTCAATACATATTAAAAACTGTTGTAGCAGTGCGTGGCTGGCTCAGTTGGATAAGTATGTGCTTCTTGATCTCATGGTCATGAATTCAACCCTCATATTGGACGTCGAGTCTACTTAAACAAACAAAGCACATAAACAAACAAACAACTGCTGTGGATACCTTTTTCTCTCTCTTATAGACTGCATGTCTTTTTTCTTTGTCTTTGGACCTGATCACCCAATACTCTTACCAAAACAAAGTGTTTTGCTATCTTGGGGAGTCTGCTTTTGCTTCACAGCAACTATCCTAGTATTTTTTCCACCCCAGACTTTAGGCTCTCACACTAGCTCACCTTAGACACACTCCAAGCAGCAGTGGTTGATGGGGAAAGGTTTAGACACAGTAATGTCTGTCCAATAGAAACAGAGTGTGGGTGTCACATGTTTAATTTTGAATTTTCTTTTATTTTTTAAATATTTTATTTATTTATTTGACAGAGAGAGAGATCACAAGTAGGCAGAGAGGCAGGCAGAGAGAGAGGAGGAAGCAGGCTCCCCGCCGAGCAGAGAGCCCGATGCGGGCCTAGATCCCAGGACCCTGAGATCATGACCTGAGCTGAAGGCAGAGGCATTAACCCAAGAGCCACCCAGGTACCCAATTTTGAATTTTCTACTACATTATTTCTACTAATAGCCACATTATTAAAAAAAAAAAAACCTGTTTAAGTTCATTTTAATAATGTACTTTATCTGACTGAATACACCCAAACACTATCATTTTAACAAGGTGCAATAACATCTTCAGCAGCTCAACAGTCCCAATGCCCGCTGTGGCAGACAGGACAGGTTCAGAGTCAGGTGGACCTGGATCACGTTCTGGCTCTACTATTCACTTGCTATTTACTTGCTAAATCTCATTTTCACTGTGTTAAAAATAACCATTTCCAGATATTGTTATGTGAATTAAGTAAAAATGGCATACACAAAGTGCACAGCACAATGCCTGATACACAGGGGTGCTCGTTAAATGAGAATTTCCCCACACTCACCTTCTACTCTAGAACTGAACATGGGCTCAGTGTAGTATCATCTATGAGCCAACCTTAGTTCCTTCTCTTCTATCTGTACTATCAACTTTAGCCTTTCCCCCACCTGCAAAGCTCTCCCTCCTTGCTTTCTAGTAGCAGTAAATGTGACTGTGTAGAATTCTGGAAGCCATGGAGTCTCTTAGCTATGACCCAGGTATAGGGTCCTTAGACACCAAAATGACTAAGGTGAGAACATTTCTTGGTCTGGCCCAGTCTCATCCACCTGTAGCTTACTGTTAACAGCTTCCCCAGAAAGCACCATCAACAGCAATACTTCTCCACTGGAACATATACTGACCTCAAAATTTCCAAAGGTAAAAATCTGTCTACAAAATAACTGGCAGAACCCTTCAAAAGTGTCAAGATCAAAAAAGACAAAGAACAAATGAGGAACTATCACAAATTGTAGGAGACTAGAATATATTAAAAAAGCAAAATGAAATATAGGATACTGTGTAGGATCTTGGTGTAGGAAACGGACATTAGTGGGAAAACTGGTGAAACCCACATAAGGTCTGTGAGTTAGTTAATAATATTTATTGTATCAAGGTCAACTTGCTCATCTCAGTAACTGTACTATCGCAATGTACAGTGTTAATTAAGGTGGGTATAAGATGAATAGCTGCTGGTCTAATGGATAACACGGTAACTACAGCTGGTAACACTGTATTCTTTCACTGAAATTTGCTAAGAAAGTAGAACTTAAATATTCTTACACACAAAAGGTAAACATGTAAGGTGACAGATGTGTTAATTAACTCAATGGGGTGAATCCTATCATTATATGCACATATATAACATATATAATATATATCCTTATCAAATCATCCCACTGTATGCTTTAAATAACACAATTCATTTGTCAATTATACATCAGTAAAACTGAAAAAAAACCACTGGAGGTTATATGGGAACTCTCTATACTATTTTTATGACCTTTCTTGATGTCTAATATCATTTCAAAATGCTAAAGCACTTTAAAGTGTGATTATTTAAAACTTTATTATGAAGGAAACTCTATCCCAAGGGATTTGTTAATTGATATGTCACTATAAATATGCTACTTATGTTAAGCCTATTGCAGTAAGGCCATCAGACAAGTTAATGAAAAGTCAATTCCAAGGTATAGAAAATCCACCTTAATCATCACTATTAGCTCACAAATCCACTAAGAGAGTATGATGTCACCTACATAAACTCAGTAATACCAAGGACTTGATGACAGCAAATAATTTTTTATGTGACGAGTGAAGTTAGTAAATAAATATATCTTTTGATTTAACATTACTGAGTAACATGCTTAAACATTAGCTCCACTGAGACCAACTTTTCACAGAAAAAAAGTGACAGGAAAAGATAAGGAAGAGATGTAAAGAAGCATATTCTAATATGTACCCCCTCAGACCCTCCACCTTTTAGGCAACAGCCTTGGTCAATAAGCTCCAAACAAAACCCACTGCAATAGTTCTGCTACAGCATGTGTTTCTATAACATGAATCAGCTCACAGGAACTATGGAGAAAAGGTTTCAGTGTAAAGCAAAAGCAGCATTAGTTCATATGGAATTTTTTCCCAGATCATTAATGTGTTGCCTCATTAATAATAGCAACTGAATGCTAAGTACACTAACGGCAATAAGCCAGGAAGAAATCGGTATTATATATTCAATCCTTCTCTTACAAGTGCTTATTGCAAGGTTAACCCTGATCTTTGTTTTACATATATACATAAAGGATGTGTGTGTGTGTGTGTGTATACATATACATGTATATACATATATACATACATATATACATATATATACATACACATCCATATATATGTATATATAATTTATGTATATATATAAATTTATGTGTGTGTATACATATACATATACACATATGTATATATGTATATATGAAGGTAACAATGAACAATGGAAGAGGAGATACACCTCTGGTATCAGTACATTTTGTACAAAGCTTGCAATCTTCTATTTGTAACTTCTGATGAGAATGTCCCTCTCCCCTTGTATACACAGACCAGCTCAACCTTACCTTACATTGCCTTCCATCAAGTTACCTTCAGTTTCATCGTTTTAAATAAATCCTACATTTACTCTAGTGCTTATTTATAAAAAAATTCATGTCATTTAAACTGTGCTAGCAGTTTTATTGAATTGTTATTGTTTTCATTAGTGCTCTAGTCACAAAGTTGCATTAGCCCTACTACTTGACGAATTTGCACACTGCAATTTTTCCAGAAATGTATATATAATATTATAACTAAAATGCTGTATTTCCACATACACTGAATATATAAAACACCATCCCAGGATTTTTTTAAATATAAACTGTCTTACTACCTTGTTTCCAAAGATTTTATGTATCAATGAAACGTGTCATACCAATTTGTAAACAAAATGACAAACTACACTTTCTATTTAGCCTTAAATTCAAATTGAGTCATTTCTTGAATCACACATTTCTTAAATAGACTGTTCTGATATAATAATTATCATCTAAGTTAAAATCAGACTGATAGACTTTGAAAGAAAAGCAAATATTCAGTGTTGACATGAATTAAATATATACTCATGAACATTAATCAAACCAACATCAATATTTTCAAATGAAGCAGTCTATAAAATGTCTAAAGAACTTTAAGGACATTTAGAAAGAATTTTTGCTCGTAAAACTGTAAAATACTTTGTGTTTTATATAGTATTACATCATGCTTAAAAAGAATTTAGCAAAAGATTTTTTGTTTCTTAAAAAAATCATTGCTTAATGATCATTTATTGTTAAATAATATAATGCCAATCACTAAGCATTCTTTAATGTAAATGGCTCCTTCTAGCAACAAGCATTATGAAAGAAAATTTGTGTTATTTGTGCATGGCAGAGGCAGCACATAATTGACTCATTAAAAATACAGTTTGACCAAAGGAGCTATAATTTATTATATCAACCCCAATTCAAATATACTATTTTTAAATTAATATCTAATAATTATAAATTAGTTTAATAATTACATAAGAGCATAGTGTTCTCTTTTTCACATAGTCCATAATATGTTAGTATACTTTTATGGACCCATGAAAACCTGTATTTCAAGGACCTTTTTTTCCCAATTACCTATTCAAATTTAGTTAGAGAGAGTCAGCATGTTTCTCTTGAGAAAAAAAAGAAACTGCACAATTGTCTGCTTATAGTGTGACCTCTTTCACTTGGGTGGGTATCCTTCTCCATCACCAACTAAGTGAGAATGTAACCTTGTCAAACCAAAGGCAAAGAATAATGAGCACACAACAGGCTAACCCAGCATGGAAAAGGTTGTTAAGGAGGTTGCAAAAAAAAAAAAAGTACTCTGAATGACAAAATAAAAGTAGAGTCCAAAGAGTAGTTTAATATTAAAGAAAGCACTCAAGAACATGAGAAGCATTTAATCCCCACCCTTGGATGTCTGCCATATAAAATTCAATTCAAATGTATTTATTTTATTAGTTATTGACCAGATTTAGTTAATATGTTTTTAAATGAATCCTGGTAAGACAGACTTGAAGGAGACACATTTGTGAAACACCCATTTCCACAAAGCACCAGCCAAAAAAGGTAAGTATGAACGAGGAGATCATGTTTTTATACTTACCAAACAATTACATTTCATCCAACAAAAAAAAACAATTATTCCAATTAAAGAACCAGAAATATAAACTGGAAGTCTTCACCAAACACCAGGATTTTACTATTGTTAAAAGAAGTGACAGTAACTACTATATAAATTGCTACCCAGATGTACTTAACTGCCATCACAGGGAAGCATAGGAAAACATTTTTATAAGTAGCTGAAACCAGAAGAAATCAGGCAAGTTCTGTTACAGTCTTCTCAGCGTGAATTTACTTTTAAAACAAACAAATCTCAAATCTAAACCATTTGAGCACGTGCTGGGTCTATGTATTACATCATTGTGTCAGTCATGCACACTTTGACATTCTTTTTCTACGTTAAGGCTGGAATGAAATTCTTGTTCTGGACCAGTCATAATACTTTAACAGAGAAACAGCGCCACCTTTTGGTCTCAAACAAAAGCTTCCAGTCTACTAATCTAAACTACCTTATTTCTGTTCAGTCACTGAGACATACATAGGAACGTCACTGAATTTCATATCACAATTATCATCTTCTAGAAATATTGTGTGCCTATGCAAGCTAATAAAAATGAAAGTAACATCAAGTTTGCTTCCGAGATGCAAAATGTCAAAATAATCCAAACTGATACCAATACATGTACTTTAGATCATCAATATAATTTCTAATCAACATATCATCAAAGACATTTTATCAAATTTAAGTATGTCAACCAACTGATATATTTTATATATAAGAGAAAAATCCTTTTTATAGCATTGTTACATTTCAAAGTTGATTTTTTTTAAATATATTACATTTAAAATGTACCTATTATTTTAATAATGTCAGTGATATTGACAGCAAATTACCAGCTAAATCAACAATAGGTAATTTTATATACAAAGATAATATGTTTCTGATTTACTTACACCAATGACACAATGTCACCACGCTGTACTTCAAAATTCCTCACTTTCCAGTGGTTCAAAAGCACCACATCAGATGACTGGCTCCCCCCAGGATTCAAAGAAGGCTAAAAAATAAGGAGAAAGAGACACATCTGTCATTTGTATTTTTCAATCTTCATGGTTCCTTGCACTTCACAGCTCTAGTGCAGTGCAATAAAACATTTCTAATATAGTAGCTTTCAATGAATTGCTGTTCTAAAGTAACTGCCAATGATGAGTTTTAAAAAGACTCATCGGTATTCTTCACAGGTGAACTGGGAGAAAAAAATACATTACCAATACTTATTTGAAAGGAAAATGTGCTAGATATTCAAATCTTTACTAAGTTCCAGTAAAGGGGTATGAAAGCTTTAAGAAGGATTATTTAGGGAAAAAAAAAAAAAAAAAGAGGAGGAAGGATTGAATCAAACCTCCCAAAGGAATATTCAGATGGGATCTAATTCCACAGTAGTGCACATCTCTGTTCCACTGGGGAAAAAGAAAAAATAATCTCCAATCAACCAGGGAAACAGCCATATGAAGGAGCAAAGGAAGCAGAAGAAACAGAGGATGAAATAATTATGCAAGATCGGGGTATTTCCCACGTTGACCTCTCTCTTCTAGAGAAAGCAGGGAGCGAGGGTCCTGGTCCCAGTTCAGCCTAGTAAGTGACCTTCACCCTAGGATTCAGATGAGTGTAGATGTGCCTGAGGACTGATGGGGCAAAAACTGAAACATGTTTTGTGTAAGAATTCATCTGAAGGTCAGGAACCATCCAGGCATAAAAATTTGAGGAACCATGAAGACAACAACACACCTGTCACTTGGAAAGGGGTGCCGAAAAAGCCCATGAATAACAAGAGTGAAACCTGAGGTGGGAACAGAGAAAATAAAAAAGAGAATAAGAAAAACTAGGACAATAGCTTTCTTGCCATTGACACTCCAGGGTCTCGGAGCATGCCATGGGGGGAAAGCACAGTCTCTGCTGTAGAGGGGAAGTAGCCAAACCACAGCAGAGCCTCTCCGCCCTCAGGGATGGGGCAGCGAGAGGAGACACAGCCACGGCCCAAGGCAGAAGCCAGGAAAACAGTGGATGCCACCACACAAGAGCCAACCCCTGGAGCAGTAGTGATACCCTCTTTTGCAAAGATTCCTGAAATTAGAGAAGATTTCCACAAAGCCGATGTGGGCAAAGCTTTAGAAATAATGTGTGGGCGCAATTATCGTGATCTTATTTTTTACTCCCCACGTTTTCTCATGGCCAAAATATAGTGGACATTTCTGAAGATCTCAAATACTCCCTCAGCTTAGCTTCTACCAACTGCTTTACGTGATAATGCCTAAAGATCTCTATCTTTATTTTAAATTCTGGGATACTCATTTTACTTGACTAGCTCAAGTAAAATTCAACACAATTAAATGGAAATTGTCATTCTTCTTGCCAAGAAAGATTTTCTTTCTTATTTTCTTAGATCTTAGTTACCATTTTCCCAATCAGCTTAAAATCTTGGTTATCTTTTTACTTCATATGGAGCCAATCATGAAGCTAAGGAGTTTTATTGTTTTCTTCATGAAGTCTCTCACTTATGGTCCATCTTTCCTCTTCCCTCTCCCATTAACATACTTCAAGTACTAACTGTCATATAACTGACCATGCATCTACATTAGTCATTTTCACCTCCAACTAAGAAATGAATGATTCCATTTCTTTCTAGCTATATGATTTTGAGCAAGTTACTTAATTTTATTATGCTTTAATTTCCTTACTAGTAAAGTGGTGATAATTAGTAAGTTAGCTAATTAGTAATAATAACACAATAATAGCCAGTACTGACCAAGTGCTCAACTGTTCTTTTAATGATAACTAGACATACAGAGTGCTTACCATGTGCAAGGCACTATTCTAAGAGCTTTACAAATATTAACTTACTTGGTGAGATAATTCACTTCAAGTGCATAGAACAGTACTTGACCCACAGAAAAGCTCTCAGTAATCTCTATTATTGGTAATACTACATCACAATTGTAATGATAGGTAGCTTTGTGTCCTTTCTCCGGTTCCTCTAGCTCCATAACAAAGAACAGAGCTGATAGAGTATGATGACTCCAAGGGGCTTTTTTGGGCCATGTGCTAGGGAATGGAGGTTTTGCCATCACACAGTAGGGTTAGATCACAAATTCAATTTCCATGGGGGTTCATTCTCTCTCATTCACATTCTCTATCACCCTCTCTATCTTCGAGTTTAGTAACTTGCAAGTCTCTTTCCCTTATTTCTTTCTATTTTTCCTCCTATGCAACTGATGTAATAAAGGTTGCCTAGGGGGACACCATCTGAACCATAAACAGAAAATCTTCTCATTGCACTTTCATCGGGTTTGTTTCTTTTCCTTGCCATCAGATTAATGAAGAACAAAACTGATTTAGCAATTTCTGACTGGTCTTCCTTAGTCTCTTTTATTGTTGTTTTTCAAAAGTTTGTGACCATTGCTCATAATGAGAAATGCATTTTACACATATGGACAAACAATTCTGAACAAAATTTCACAAGACAGTAGTTACCTTTATGACATATACCCTGATATTTTCTATTCTCTCCTAATCTGTTTTGAGAATTCTGTCTATAACCAACCATATTCAGTTCACATCCACTGTCTTGATTTTGCAACCACGTGCTAAAATCATAGTTTTAGACAATTCTTCAACCAATAACCGTTGCATTTCTCCAGAATTCTACCTTTAGTTCATTTCTTCCTGTTTTCAAATTCTTTCCCTGAAAAATCTCATCAACATTCTCTGTTGGAAATACCACCCACATACTAATGACTTCTAAATGTGTAGTCCCAAAATCACTTCCTTCTCTATCCTCAATCCACAGCACTTCACACTACAGCATGTGCATACTGTAATGTAATTTCTGCTTGCCTGTCTGTCTCCACGACTAAGCAAGAATCACTTTTTATCCATTATGGTAACTCATAGTTAGATTTATACTCCCAATACCAACACTTCTCTAAGATTCAGCTCACAGCTCTAAGTGGTTACTGTGCATCTCATCTGATCAAATCATTTCCCTACCTTAAATCCTTCACTAACTTCCTAACACTACCAATATGACTGACTTCAAGATCAAAATCAAGACACACATGATCTACAGGATCCTATCAATCCCCATTACATAGTTCCTACCAGTTAAACTAAACCATAAGAAGGGTACTCAGTGACACTTCCAATCCATCATATAAGCAAATATTTCTGCTAAAATGCTGTCCTCTCTTTCCACCTTCCACCATCTTATTAACTCACACAGTGAAACAACATTTGCGTCTCATGAGGCAACTTCACAGGAATTCTTTCCTAACCCTCATTTCTCCTTCTCCCCATTCACAGTTTCAGTGTCTATTAGGTGATCAAAACTCTCAAGTGCCCCATCACCAACCTGTGATCATTTCTATCACACATTTAAATGTGCATTGTAATTATTGTCTTGTCTCTCTTTCCAAGAGTCTGTAAGCCTTTTGAGAAAGTAGTTTCCTATGTCTATGTTCTTGACAAGTAGGCCCATAGAGTGATTAATAATTTTCAGTGGAAAGAACAAAAAATATCAATTACTGAAATTCCAAAAACTTCCCAAATTAACATGCCCAGAAGAGAGATCATATTCCACTCCAGCTCCCAATTATATTTCTGTATTCCTCTCCTTAGTTAACAGTATACCACTCACCCTCCTCCGCAGACTAAAATACTCTTGAGTCAGCCTCAGTTTCTTGCTCTTCCTTTGGGTCTCTCATCATCCGACTGTTCCTCCGCCCAGAATACCTTTCCCCTACTTGGAAAATTCTACTTATTTCTCAAAGCACAGCTTGGATGGTGACTTCTGGGTGAAGCCTTAAACAAACAAATATCTGCAGTTTCCTTATAAAAATTAGAAAATTACATCCTGTGCTCCAAGCCGGAGGACAAAAGAATCCTCATAGACTCAAATCTTGACACTTGGATTCATCTTTCCTTAGAGGATCACTCATCAACCAGCTTTTCTAACTCTAAGTGTTAGAACCAAAAGGTAACTAGTTGTAAACAAAATATCAATGTAGGGGGTAAAAAAATCCCAGAAGGAAGCATGTCTAATTTCAAACAGTAAAATATTAGAATCATCAGTCAACACCTAGAAGACCTAGTTTGATTTTATAAAGGAAACAATACAATTTTCTTTTACCTTTCCTCTCCTCTACAAGGTTACATTTAATCATTCCCCCATCTATGCTCCCTTAGCTATTTAGGTTAGCTTCAATGATTCTTCTTAAAAACTTGTTATATGGACCTGCCTATACATACGACTCTTTCGTTCAACTATAAGCTTTTCAGTTGCATAAATTTTGCTTTTTTTTTTTTTTAAGATTTTATTTATTTAACAGAGAGAAACACAGCCAGAGGGGGAACACAAGCAGGGGGAGCAGGGGGAGTGAGAGAGGGAGAAGCAGGCTTCCCGCCGAGCCTGAGCCGAAGGCAGTCGTTTAACCAACTGGGCCACCCAGGCGCCCCCAGAAATCACGTCTTACCCATATTTGTATGGCCAGAAGAAGGGCTGGAAAATAGTACTTCTGTACTTTGAAGTTTAAAATAGTAAGGGTTTTTAAAAGCATTTTTAAATAAGACGGTTCCTAGGAATGTACATTATCTAAATAATGTATCCATTTCTTTCCATAAAAACATATTCTAGGTAAGTCTAGTAAGAAATCTTTTGTGCTGCATCAAGTTAGGCAATTTAAACACTAGGAATAAAGTTGAACAGTGTTTTATTATTATGTATAATGAAATAATGTTAACGTACCATTCATTATTTGAAATAGAATAAAACAGAATAAAACTTTCACAACAGAATAAATTTTTTACTCTTCATTTATGAATATGAATAATATTTATCATAAAGAAAAATTTTCTTAAATTGGGAAACTGTTCTATGGGACTACAACAACCATAGTTCTTTGTACTTCAATTTAAAAACTTATTAAAAAGAAAAAAAGCACTTTAGCTCCTGAGTTTCCTAAAACAACTTCTGAGAAGAAATATAACACACTAACTTCAAAATGAAAAACTTATATGAAAATGAAGAAACTCTCATTCAAATAATGCTATTTCAGAAAAATTAGCAAGTCATGTCATTACTTAGAAATTTTACATCTCACTTTCCCTTGTGGGAATGGCAGTTTATGCTTCAGACAGAGCAAGTAATCTTTTCAAATCAAAGAAGTTATACACATGAAATCTAAATTAAAAGTCATAAACTTTCAGAAACTAATGTAACCAGAGTCTATATTTCACATAGTTAATATCTTAAATCCCAGATTCACCAAGACAACATCAAAATTATAAACAACTTAAGATAATCAACTTTGGAAGTAAGAAACCTCAGAGAATGTGGCACCTGGGTGGCTTAGTTGGTTAACTAACTGCCTTTGGCCCACGACATGATCCTGGAGTCCCAGGATATAGTCCCTCATTGAGCTCCCTACTCATCAGGGAGTCTGTTTCTCTCTCTTGACCCTCAACCCCTCATGCCCTCTCTCACTCTCTCAAATGAATAAAATCTTAAAAAAAGAAACAGAAAGAAAGAAAAGAAAAAGAAAGAAAGGAAGGAAGGAAGGAAGGAAGGAAGGAAGGAAGGAAGGAAGGAAGAAAGAAAGAAAGAAAGAAAGAAAGAAAGAAAGAAAGAAAGAAAGAAAGAAAGAAACCTCAGAGACTATTTAATCTAGGAGTTTCCACCTCCATTTCAAAAATGTGTGACTAAGTTAGATGTTTCTCCTGGTAGTCAAGGAGATTTCCAGCATAAAGGGAAAAACACTGATAACCACTGGGATTACAAACCCCACAGCTGTTCTGTCCACCTTTTCTTCAGTGACTTGCATCTTCAAATACAATCTGTTCATGGGCTTCTACCACGCAGCAGTATGGTTAAAAATCAACAACTTACCCAAAATCAGGCAAAGACCTAACCAAAAAGGAGAATTACAGACCAATATCCCTGATGAACATGGATGCAAAAATTCTCACTGAGATACTAGCCAATAAGAGTCAACCGTACATTAAAAGAATCATTCACGATGACCAAGTGGGATCTATTCCTGGGCTGTAAGGGTGGTTCAATATCTGCAAATCAATCAGTGTGGTTCACTAAATTAATAAAAAAAAGGACAAGAACTATGTGATACTCTCAAAAGATGCAGTAAAAGCATCTGACAAAGTACAGCATTCTTTCTTGATTAAAACCCTTCACAGTGTAGGGATAGAGGAAAGATACTTCAATATCATATAAGTCATACATGAAAATCCCACAGCAAATATCATTCTCAAGATCAGAAACAGGGCAGTGATGCCCACTATCACCACTGTTGTTCAGACTAATACTAGAAGTCCTAGCCTCAGCAATTAGACAAAAGGAAGGAAGGAAGGGAGAGAGGGAAGGGGAGGAAGGGGAAGGGAAGGGGAGGGAAGGAGGGAAGGAGGGAAGGAAGGAAAGAAGGGAGAGAGGGAAGGGGAGGAAGGGGAGGAAGGAATAAATCAAACTCTCACTCTTTGCAAATGACCTGATATGCTGTGGAAAACCCAAAAGACCCCCCCCAAAAAACTGCTAGAACTCATACAGGAACTCAGCAAACTCTCAGGATATAAAATCAATACATAGAAATCAGTTGCATTTCTATACACTAACAAGGAAACAGAAGAAAGAGAAATTAGGAGTCGATCCCACTTACAAATGCACCAAAACCTATAAGATACCTGGGAATAAACCTAACCAAAGAGGCAAAGTATCTGTACTCAGAAAACTATAGAATACTCATGAAAGAAATTGAGGAAGATACAAATAAATGGAAAAACTTTCCATGCTCATCAATTGGAAGAATAAATATTGTTAAAATGTTCATGCTACCTACAGCAATCTACACATTCAATGCAATCCCTATCAAAATACCATCCATTTTTCTCATTAAACTGAAACAAATAATCCTAAAATTTGTATAGAACCAGAAAAGACTCTGAATAGCCAAAGGAATGTTTTGGGATTTTTTGTTTGTTTGTTTTTGTTTTTTAAAGATTTTTTATTTATTTGATAGAGAGAAACACAGCCAGAGAGGGAACACAGCAGGGGGAGTGAAAGAGGGAGAAGCAGGCTTCCTGTCGAGCAGGGAGCCCAATGTGGGACTCGATCCTGGGTCTCCGGGATCACGACCTGAGCCGAAAGCAGTCTCTTAACCAACTGAGCCACCCAGCGGCCCCAAAGGAATGTTTAAAAAGATAACTAAAGCTGGTGGCACCACAATTCGAGACCTCAAACTCCATTACAAAGTTGGAATCATCAAGACAGTATGGTACTGGCATGAAAACAGACACACAGATCAATGGGACAGAAGAGAGAACCCAGAAATCGAACCTCAACTCTTTGGTCAACTAACCTTCAACAAAGCATGAAAGAATGTCCAATCAAAAACGACAATCTCTTCAACAAATGGTGTTGAGAAAATTGGACAGCCACATGCAGAAGAATGAAACTGGACCACTTCCTTACACCACACACAAAAATAGACTCAAAATGGATGAAAGACCTCAATGTGTGACAAGAATCCATCAAAATCCTTGAGGAGAACACAAGCAGCAACCTATTCGACCTCAGTTGCAGCAACTTCTTAGAAACATCACCAAAGGCAAGGGAAGCAAGGGAAAAAATGAACTATTGGGACTTCATCAAGATCAAAAGTTTTTGCACAGCAAAGTAAACAGTCGACAACCAAAAGACAATCCAAAGAATAGGAGAAGATATTTGCAAATGACATATCAGATAAAGGGCTAGTATCCCAAATCTATAAAGAACCTATCAAACTTGGGGCACCTGGGTGGCTCAGAGGGTTAAGCTTCTGCCTTCAGCTCGGGTTATGATCGAGCTGGGATTGAGTCCCACATCAGGCTCTCTTCTTGGCAGGGAACCTGCTTCTCCCTTTCTCTGCCTGCCTCTCTGCCTATTTGTGATCTCTCTGTGTCAAATAAATAAATAAAATCTTAAAAAAAAAAAAGAACTTATCAGACTCAACACCCAAAGAACAAATCGTCCAATCAAGAAATGGGCAGAAGACATGAAGAGACATTTCTCCAAAGAAGACAACCAAATGGTCAACAGACACATCAAAAAGTGTTCAACATCCCCAAGCATCAGGCATATACAAATCAAAACCACAGTGACATACCACCTTACACCAATCAGAATGACTAAAATTAACAAGTCAGGAAACGACAGATGTTGGCAAGGATATGGGGAAAGGGGAACCGTCCTACACTGTTGGTGGGAATGAAAGCTGGTAAAACCACTCTGGAAAACAGTATGTGGATTCCTCAAAAAGTTGAAATAGAGCTACCCTACGACTCAGCACTCACACTACTGGGTATTTACCCTAAAGATACAAATATAATGATCCGAAGGGGCATGTGTACCAGAATGTTTATAGCAGCAATGTCCACAATAGCCAAACTATGGAAAGAACCTAGATGTCCATCAACAGATGAATGGATAAAGATGTGGTATACACACACACACACACACACACACTCTCACACAAAATGGAATACTATGCAGTCATCAAAAAGAATGAAACCCTGCCATATGCAACAACATGGATAGAACTGGAGAATATTATGCTGAGCAAAATAAGTAAATCAGAGAAAGACAATTATCATATGATCTCTCTGATGTGAAGAATTTGAAAGGTGGGGGGCAGCATTATGGGCAACAGGGAAGGAAAAAATGAAACAAGATGGGACCAGGGAGGGAGACAAACTCTAAGAGACTCTTAATCTCAGGAAACAAACTGAGGATTGCTGCGGAGTGGAGGGAGGGATAGGGTGGCTGGTACTGTGAATTGTGGAAGACTGATAATTCACAGACCTGTACCCCTGAAGCAAATAATACATTATATGTTAACTTTTTTTAAAAGTATATATGTATATATAAATACTACTCGGCCATCAAAAAAAAAAAAATGAAATCTTGCCATTTGCAATGATGTAGATGGAACTAGAGGGTTTTCTGTTAAGTGAAATAAGTCAATCAGAGAAAGACAATAATCATAATATTTTACTCATATGTGGAATTTAAGAAACAAAACAGAGGATCATAAGGGAAGGGAGAGAAAAATAAAACAAGACAGAATCAGAGAGGGAGACAAGCCATAAAAGACTCTTAATCCTAGGAAACAAATCCAGGGTTGCTAGAGGGGAGAAGGGTGGGAGGATGGAGTGGCTGGGTGATGGACATTAAGAGGGCACATGATGTAATGAGCACTGGGTATTATATAGGACTGATGACTTATTATATAAGACGGAAACTTGTAATATAGTTTATGCTAATTAACTGAATTTAAATTTTAAAAAATCAACAACTTAGAGAAGTCTAAGTTGGATAGTCCTTGCTCCAAAGACAGAGAACTGTGGTTACATCTTGGCACCATTTCCTTACTAGCCAGATTACCTTAAACAAATCATGTAACCTCTCTAAGCCTCATTTCCACATCTGTAAAATGGGGATTGCAGCACCACCTACATCACAGGGCTATTACAAGAAATAAAGACAGGGCCCACAAAGTGTTAACAGGGTGCATGATACCCATGATACCAAGTAAACAGTCAACAAATTAAGATGATAAAGAGAATGCTAGGAACAACAGGATAAAAGGAGGCAAAACAAATACAGTATTCTTCCTGTAAGATTCAAGATAAGAATAAGCCTCTATATATT
>PITA01022237.1:0-30780 GCA_004023965.1 Spilogale gracilis | reverse complement strand
ATTTATTTGACAGAGAGAAACACAGCCAGAGAGGGAACACAAGCAGGGGGAAAGAGAGAGGGAGAAGCAGGCTTCCCGCCGACCAGTGAACCCGATGTGGGACTCGATCCCGGGTCTCCGGGATCATGACCTGAGCTGAAGGCAGTCGCTTAACCAACTGAGCCAACCAGGCGCCCAGTTTCTTTTTTTTTTAAAAGGCCACTTGGATTAAAAAAAAAAAAAAGATATCTTTTCTATAAGTGTATCATTCTTATAGCCAAGAAATTAAGAAATATTGAAACCCCCAAGAGTAGTTTTTAATTTTATCATGTATATTTTCAGAAATACCCACCCAAAGTGCCAGTATTAGTTAGGTCAATAGCAACTCAAGTTTGGTAAGAATAGGGAACATTTAGAGAAATGAAATAAAATCCAGAGTACACTCAGCTGTGAGTTTTTTTTTTTTTTTTTAAATTTCAGTGGGACAGGGGTGCCTGGATGGCTCAGTCTGTTAAGTGTCTGACTTCAGCTCAGGTCATGATCCCAGCATCCTAGGATCAAGCCCCACATTTGGGCTTCTGGCTCAGTTGGGAATCTGCTTCTCCCTCTGACCTCCCCCCTGCTCCTTTTCTTTCTCTGTCAAATAAATAAATAAATAAATCTCTAAAAAATTAAAAAAAATAAATTTCAGTGAGATATACACAACATAACACTTAAAATTTTGACTATTTTAACTACATATCACTAGTTTTCAGCATCCCAAATAGAAATTTTGTACCCATTAAATTTGGTGGTAGTTTTAATTGTTTACATCTCTGTAATTTAGGTCCATCCCAGACATAGAATTGCTCCAATGACTTCAACTTTTTTTTTTATACAAAGGAGTTTAACACCAAATTTCAAGAAGAATTCAAGATACCTAAAGATTTGACTCAGAGTTGTTTTATGTTTTTTCCCCAGTTACCTCTTGGTACAAACAGACCTAAGACACCTCCTTCTTCTGCATGGTCCCCCTTACATAATGGCCTGATGGGAAGGGTCCATCATGATCACTGCTTTTGGATAACCTAGGTTATAATCCCAAATTCCAGTGAAAACCAAGAAATTCAAGACTGAGCTATGTATTCTTAGTCAAAATAAGACTCACGACAAAAGGTTGCCAAATCTAGCTCAAATTTTCCCTTTTAAAACATTTAATCAGGGGCACCTGGGTGGCTCAGATGGTTAAGCGTCTGCCTTCAGCTCAGTTCATGATCCCCATGTCCTTGGATAGGGCGTCTTGTTGGGCTCCCTGCTCGGCAGGGAATCTGCTTCTCCCCGTCCCTCTTCCTGCTGCTCCTCGTACCGGTGCTTTCCATCTGTCTGTCTGCCTCTCTCTCAAATGAATAAATAAAATTTTTAAAGATTTTCTTTTTTAAGATTTTATTTATTTGACAGAGAGAAACACAGTGAGAGAGGGAACACAAGCAGAGGGACTGAGAGAGGGAGAAGCAGGCTTCCCACCGAGCAGGAAGCCTGACCCGGGGCTCGATCCCAGGTCTCCAAGATCATGACCTGAGCTGAAAGCAGTGGCCCAACCAACTGCGCCACTCAGGCGCCCCATAGATAAAATTTTTAAACAAACAAACAAACTTAAAAAACAAAACAAAGCAAAACCCCACCGTGTAATCACATATTTTGGATGTTCATTTTTTTTAATACAGGGTGCTATTTGTGGCTTGAAAATAGCTAGTCAGCTGTGGGGAGTAGGTTATTTATGTGTAGTATGTGAATGCTGTGAAGTTGGGCGAACACACACAGAGAGCCACAATTTAAAAATATATTGGCACATTAACAGAAGTTTGAAACTAAGGAGATTGTAGGAAGTCTTATATGGACATTCTAATGAATCTCCACATCGTAATTATCTCTGAGGGTAACTGAATTTATGATGTGTTTAGATGTATGTATATAAGGTGAAGCTTCTGTTTCTCTCTTAGGCATAACATGAATGACTAGAAATGTATTTCTTTCTTCCTTTTTGTCTTTGTTTTTTTTGGTTTTTCTGAGAAAGAGAAAGAGAGACACGTGGGGTGGGATGGACAGAGGGAGAGTGAGAGATAGAATCTTAAGTAGGCTCCATGCTCAGCACAGAGCCTAACTTGAGGCTCGATCTCACAACCCTGAGATCATGACCTGAGCCTAAGTCAAGAGTCAGACACTTAATCAACCGAGCCACCCAGGCGCCTCTAGAAGTGTATTTCAATTCAGTCTGGAGAATATGCTTCAGATGGCTGCAGGGGCTGTCCACAGTTCCTCTGGGGGGCTCTCTGGGGGCCTTCAAAGATAGAAGCTAGCACCTGGGGCACCTGAAAACGAGAGCCCAGGACAGACGTGCATGTCTGGGCTAGGGAGCAGAGGACATGCTAGCAGGGAAGGAAGATACCCTGACGTCATAGACAAAGTCTCCAAATCAAAAGCTACTCAGTTACCACCTGCTGCAGGCGGCTCCCCTCACCGAGCTCTGGAGTGGTCCGTGAGGGTGCCTGAGGGAGGGAGACCATCTGAAATCACCAAACTATGGACAAAAACCTATGAGTGCCCATAGTTCCATCTGAGACAGATTTACAGAGTTCATGATTCTTCTGATCACACGTGCCAGGCAGGGGGCGTCTGCTTACCTGGGACACTGCTCGTTGGGAGTGACGCTCCCAGCCAGGCTCAGCTCCGGCACCAGTGTGGGCTCCCCAGGCCTTCTCCTGCTCCGGGCCGCCCTCTCCCTCACCTGCTGCTCTACCAGTGCCCGATCGGTGGCCTCCGGGGGGACCGGCTTCACAGGTTCCTCCCCAGGATATGGCTCCTCCAATCCCTCGTCGGGATGTTCTTGGACAACTTGCTTCTTTTTCTTCTTCTTGGCCCTCTGTTGGGTAAAAGGCAACCTATGTCAAGCTGACATTTTGCAATTTTCCTTACAACTGGTCTTCAGAATCTGATAGACCCAGATGCCGATCCAGCTCTGTCTCAAGCAGCTGTGTGGGCTCAGGCAGCGGGCAGGATCTCTCTGTGCCTGCTTTCTCATCTACAAAATGGGGACAATCACAGGAAGGTCTTTCCAGGGCTGTTAAACTGAGGCTATGCCTGGGATCTAGAAAGAGCTTGAGAACATCAGCCAAGGACATATCTTAAACGTACACGGCTCTTGCAGGTCACGTGATCTGTACTTGGCATCAACGTTGCACGGTTATCTGTACAAAGTTAAGCCACTTTTCCCAGGAAAGCCCAGAAGCATCAATGCGTCCACGGGAGAACAGAGCAGAGCCAGTAGGGGCCCTAGTCGGCCTGTCCAGTTTCCCTCCTCCAGCCTCAAGGGGCGACCTCCCAGACCTCTCCTGTCCCCAGAGTCAGCACTGCTCAAGGCCAAGGAACTTGACAAACCTGGGCTTTCTTCCAGGCTTTCCACTGCTGGTGTGCGGCTCTGTATGCTTCCATCTTCCGTTCATACTCCTCCCTGTGCTCGTCCAAGAACTCACTTATCTCAGCTTGAATTTCTGCCTCATATGCTTCTTCATCTGCTTTCTGGTCAACTTTTTCCCTTTAAAATAATTTATAGCACCTTGGTTATCTTTTGACATTAAGTAACAGATTTAGTAATAGCAGCAAACACCTGTATGGGGCTTGCTGTGTGACGGGTCCTCGTCTGAAAGCTTCGGACCTGTTAGACCTCAACCCTGGGAGACCGATACCACGATCGGGAGACGGGGCACAGAGAGATGAAGGAACTTGCCCAAGTGGTGAGCAGAAGAGCTGGAATGTGAGCTAGATTGTTATTTAGATTGTTATTTATGGCGAAGCGACGATGCCCCTCTGAGCTACGTGACCCACACAGCACACAGACACGGCCCCTGTAGATTCTCAGCCTGTAAGGGTAGCCAGTCATCGTAGTTACTAGTGTTTCAAGTCTCTGAGGAACCACTTCATCATGTTGCTCTTGAGTCCCCGAAACTGCTAGTCTCACTTTGGATTGGCACTTTGAGTTTCTCTTTGATGATTCTGCTAATGCTTCATCAGGAGCTCTGCCCAGCCCAAAGCGGTGTTTCCCCGGTTTGCTCGGTAGGACATTAGTGCTGTGAGATCTCCTGCCCTAAAAGGTGCTGTGGTCCGATCCACCCAAGATTAAACAAATGCGGTATGTGAATCAGTGTGTAATTCTTCTGGAAGGGGGTAGCAGGCACGCCACTCCCAACACCTCCTCCCCCCTCCCCAGCCCTTTGGGATCGTTGCAGCTCATTGACCAGCCTTACATTATCAATGTAGCCTGGACAGCAGGTTCTACCCCTATAGTTCCTGTCCCTTTTGGATAAACTTACTCAGGTGCCTGAGGTTGACACAGATTTGCTTACATTCACGTGCAGCCTGCTGGTTTAGCATAGCAGTTCCCTAAGGCACAGACTAAGCGCTCCAGGATACTACTGAAGACATCACTTTGGAAACACAGTGGCACTGGAAATTTATAAACAACGGAGAAATCTGGCTCATAAATTATGCTCCATCTCTGACATATAGAGACCATTCACTTTGCTCCCTGTTACTCAGAGGCATACACAATCTAGTGGAAATTTGATGACTTTTGCAGGGAAGAATTTATGCACTATAGCGGTGGTTAGGTGAATCAAGAGCGTGATTGAAGAGCACTCCAAAAGAATTTAGGAGGCAGCTACTTATGGCAAGAAGGGGTGTTAAAGATCACAAGAAGTGTCACCTACATGTGACCCTAGGGGGAAGTTTTCTATAAAGTGTAGTTTATTGCAAATGAAGGAAGGAGGAAAGAGAAAACAGGTAAATAATTACATTCTGCTTCTAGGTGGGAGGGGTAGCCTAGGGGATGGAATTTGGAAGCTGAAACACTGGAATTTCTGGGAGACAGCGTGGTTTCTTTGGGACAGACTGAATTTGGTTTTCATCAGCTCATATTAACTGAGCAGACACCGAGAGGCAGGTGCTCCGTTTGGGACCAGAGATCCAACGGTGACCCAGTCTGGGCTCTTAGAAAGCACGATCTTGTGCTTGTCCTGGGAACTGTAGGATCTTTTCTGAGGCTTTAGGCAAATTGCAACCCTAAAAGAAAATTACAATCTGCGCTCTCTTTGGCTGAAACAGGGCTGTCTTCAAAGCAAAGTATCAGATAACTGCCTACATTTATTACTTTTCATGACGATGTACAGCACAACACTTACTCTGAAGAAACAATCAGGAAGGGACCAAAACCAGCAGCAGAAATGCTCTTTAATTAATATACAGAATATAGTTTTGTTGTGATAACTGTCCTCTTAGCCACATATTGAAGTCTAGTGAATTACATTGCATAAATGTTACCGAAGCATACTTTCTCCACACTGCACACAAATTTCGATTCCAAATGGACTAAAGATGAATGAGGAAGATCAAACTGTAAAGATTATAGAGACAATAAGACTCAGGGGAAGGATTCCTAAGGTGGTAGCAGAAAGCACCGACCATAAAAGAAAAGATGAACATATTTAATCTGCTTAAAATTTAGAATTTCTGCCCTCTAAAAGCAGCAAAAGGGAGTAAAGAGACAACTACAGATAGCACACATCATCAACAAAGGCCCCCTGTCCAGGACCTATGCCTAACTCCCACCAATTATGAAAAGGAAACAAAGACAAACAGTCCAGTTCAAAATTCAACAGAAGCCTTGAACAGACGGACGTAATCCAAATGGCCAATTCCTGAATGGGAAATATAAGGCCAAGAAAAGTGTAATGTTTGATGACAGCCAGTCAGAGTCTAAATCGGCACAACCACTCCAGAAAAGTGTTTAGACTCGGCGTGTGAGTTTCAAAGAAGCCCATCCCCTAGGATGCAACAATTTCACTTCCAGGTATATTTTGGGGAAAGCTTAGGCACATGTCCCTTAAAAGACATGTGGAAGGATCCCTATAGATTTTGTTATATTCATATAACGAAGTATTATAAACAAAGAAAACCAATTCCATCGAGCCACGTGCTATTAAGTAAAGAAATCTCACATAGTAGTGAAGAACATACTAGACTACACAACCTACTCTCGTTTGTGGATACATTAAATACAGGTGATATGAAACTATATTTTCTTAGGAATTACACACAGATGGCAAACCTGTAAATAGAAACAAGGAAATGCTGATCATAAAATCTGGGAAATGGTTACTTCTGGGATAGCGGCAGAAGTAGTTGGGGTTAGGTACATGAGGGCTGCCTAGATACTGGTAATGTCCTATTTCTTAACCTGGGGACTGGTTAATCGTTATTTATTCATGTTCCTAGTTGTTATTATTATTTGTAAATTACTTATTCATAATTATTTTTTAAGCCATTTCCATGTTTTACACATTTTCTCTATGCATATATAGCTCAATAAAACAATTTTTGAAAAAACTTACTTTCTCAAAACAAGTTTCAAGGGTGTATTCGTAAACCTCTGAAATTCTCGAAGGGATTTCATCTCCTTCCAAACTTTTATGATGGTTTTAAGCAATGTTCGATCTTTTTCTTGTTCAGCGTCACGCAGTTTTCTTGTTTGCCTAGAAGACAGATTATTATTGTTATAATATTATTTATATATATTAAAAATTTATTTAGATGGGTTTGCAATTAAAAAGAAGAAACGAATAATGCTATAGCAATTGCATATTTAATTTGATACTTACGATACTTCTTTTTTTAAAATTAACATATAATGTATTATTTGCTTCGGGGGTACAGGTCTGTGAATCATCAATCTCACACAGTTCACAGCACTCACCATAGCACATGCCCTCCCCAATGTCCATAACCCAGCCACCCTATTCCTCCCCCAACCCCCAGCAACCCTCAGTTTGTTTCCTGAGATTAAGAGTCTCTTATGGTTTGTCTCTCTCCATGGCCCCATCTAGTTTCATTTTTTCCTCCCTTCCCCCACAAGCCCTCACCCTGCCTCTCAAATTCCTCATATCAGAGAGAAATATCCTACCATACTTCTTAAGTGCTAGAAACCCAAAGATATGAATGGAAATTTGAAGACAAAAAGATGCTGATGTGTTTTGAGAGGCCATTTGATTTTGCTTTCCCTAGGTGAATATGACTTCAATTAAACTAAATTACCTTCTAAACTTCTTATTAATACTATGTACCCTTAGATAAGCATCCACCTTTGAAGTTATAAAAACAAGAGGCCCAGTAAACTCAATTCTCATGGGCTAAATTACTGTACATATAGGAAAGCACGTCGTTGTCCTAGTTAACAACAAACATATTAAAGTCTGTCTCTGTTAACACAAATCACAAGTTCTACATTTAGGAGAAGTAATGTCACTGCTACCTGGGAGAGTTTTCTAATTAGTTTAACAATATTTCAGGTTGATATGAAGAGGCACCAAATGCTTGGTGAATGTTGGAAATGCTTTCATGTTTATTTCCATTATTTAAAGTGTGAGAATTATTTAATGCCTCACTTTAAGCCCTCTTATGAATGACAGTCAAATCCAGAACCCGTATGTACCCTATTATGCTATTAATTAATTACTTAATTAGACAATTTTTCTTTTCTTGAGAGTACCACGTGTTACTCTAGGTGATTCAGAAATGTCTAGGAGATTGGCGGTGTCTCTGTCCTCAAGGAATTTACCATCTAGCTCAGGAGTCAGACACACAGATAAATGACGACAGCATACAATGTGAGATTTGCCTAAGAGAGTGCCTTCGGAAACCACAGGAGGCAGGGTCTCATGAATCAGCACCTCCTGACCTCCAGAAGGCAGGCTCGAGTCTGGGGGCTGTACTTGTGATGATTCAGCCTGTGGAAGTGGGACCGAGAAGCACAGAGGCCTAGGTTTCTAATCATTCAACTGCTGCCTCTGGAAAAGGAAGATGGCGGGAGATGACACCAGTTAGCCGCGGGATGGCCAAGATTCGAGACTCTCTGAAGACCTCACAGAAGCAAGAAAGCAATGAATTAACAAACAGTCTCCTTCATCACCATCATCATCTTCTTCTTAATATTTTATTTATTTATTTGAAAGAGAGTGAGTGCACACAACCAGGGAGGAGGGGCAGAGGGAGAAGCAGACTCTCCACTGAGCAAGGGCCAAGGAGGGGCTCGATCCCAAGACCCTGAGATCATGACCTGAACCATGGGGCCACCCAGGCGCCCCAAGAAATAGCCTTCTCGAAAAGCAGTAAGGCATGAGGTTAAGGTGTCGGAATCAGACTCTGCAGGTTGAAATCCTGGTTCTGTCATTTCGTAGCTGGTCTTGGGCAAAGGACGTAAGTTCTCCAAGCCTCCTCCGTAAACTCGGGATGCTAATAGGATGCACTTCACGCGGTTGTGGAGAGGAGGAAGAGTTAACAGCAGAACCGGGCCTGACATCTGGTAAGTGCTCCACAAGCTGTCAGGATCAAGAGGTCTATTGTTCCCTTAACGCCTTTAGCAGTGGCCTCCCTTGCCTCCTTTTGAAAAACTTCAATATAATATTATTTTACTGAGTTATGTGACACCTTAAGACTTTCTTTTTTTTTTTTTTTAAAGATTTTATTTATTTATTTGACAGTGAGAAACACAGCTAGAGAGGGAACACAAGCCTGGGGAGTGAGAGAGGGAGAAGCAGGCTTCCCACGGAGCAGGGAGCCTGAATGCGGGCTTAATCCGGGGACTCCCAGATCATGACCTGAGCTGAAGGCAGAGGCTTAACGACTTGAGCCACGCAGGCGCCCCACCTTAAGGCTTTCTGATACATTTTCTATTTCCCTTTTTAGACCTGACAAAATAGTTTCTCAGAAATGTTAAAAAAGAACTCTTAGCAAGCAAGAAAAATTTGACATCTGAGCTAAAGAAGAAAGCATCACAAAAGAATATTTAATGACAAATTATGGTCAGGACTCTAGAGGAAAAGGAAGAAAAGGAAAAGGCAGTTTTGCTCAAGAAGTCAGGTAACCTTTTTTTGAAACCTGGTGCAGATATGGAAGGGAGTTTCCAGAGTTTAGAAGGGAGTTTCAACCCAGAGGCGAAATTCTGGGAGCCACTCGCTTCTGGGTGATCTTCTCAACCACAGGACTGGATTCAAATCTCAGAAGGAAATGCAGATTAATAAACAAAACAAAACACCTGTGAGGAACTCTGAACCTTTGGAAGCTGGGCAGAGGAGAATAAGTAGACAAAGGACAGTGGGAAGGACAGGGGCAGGAGAGGGGTACAGACATCCAAGAGAGGGTGGCGTAGGGAGGGGAAGGGAAGAAATATGTCACAACAGACCCTCTGGTGACAGTGCCCCTCGTCGACAAGAGGGCAGGTAGCAGGAGGGGCTTAGCAAGGTGGAGGTGCCCAGGGCCTGCGGCAAGATCAGCCTCTGAGGAAAGGTGGGTGGGTGAATGAGGACAGATTCGAGTGAATGTGAGACGAGGCAGTAGAGCAGCAAGAATAATAATGTTTTCCACAAATTTGAGTGTGAAGGAAAACAGAGAGAAAGTGGCAGCCAGATGGGGATCTAGAGTCATATTTCTATTTGTTCAAGTTTGAGTAAGTCTGAGGGTAAAGACCCAGTAGAGAGAGTTAAGTGCATTGTTTCCCTATCTTGCATGAACACCCATGCTCCCTTCCTTCTCTAGCTGGTTCCCGTTCGGAGGACAAGCCGTGAGATCAGGATGCCATTTACAGAAAATAAGGTGAAGAATGACAAACGTGCAGGGGGCTGAGGTGAGCTGCACCGGCCACGGACTTCGTGGATGCCCAGTGGGGGCTCACAGGGATGCTGGTCAGCGGCAGCCAGGGGCCCCCATGAAGTGACAGCCAGGAGCAGGCCCTCTGCTTAGATTTGTTTTAACAACAGTGAAACATCAGGAAAAGGCGAAAACTCATTCTCTTACTGGGCCAGAAATGCCGGAGTTCATCTCCAGGGGCAGCAGAAAGACAGTCCTGGGTCTGGGGACTGTATGGCCTGCATGATCTGTCCATGTCTCACATGATTCTGCTAGTTCTCAAATACTGATGAATAAATATGAGTCCCTGTAAAACCACTAGTGTATTCAGGAAAGCTTTTTGTCATTTTTCTTACCCAACGTATGCTCAAGCAAAAATTATTTTCACAAGGAGCCTGCACTGTGTGCTTTTTTAAAAAAAGAATAAATAAGAATTGTCCTTTTAAAACATACTCTTCATACTTTTACAGTGACAGTATCTCAACATCACTAATTTCCACTTCGCTGGAGGAATTTCCAACTCTAGACTGTAAAAAGAAAAGTATACATTTGAAGTCCTTGGTTTATAAATTCCTGTTCTAAGAGTTCATTCTGTGGAAATACTCATGCACACAGGAATGTCAATTAGAGTGCAGTTTCTATAATAAAAAAATAAGAATAATGCAAACGCCTATCAACAGGGAACATGACATCTCTCTAATGTCAGCCTTTAAATAATGATACAGGGGTGTCTGGGCTTGTGCAGCCGGCTAAGCATCCAACTCTCAGTGTTGGCTCAGGTTGTGATCTCAGGGTCTTGGGATTCAGCCCCAGGTCAGGCTTTGTGCTCATCAGGGAGCCTGCTTGGGATTCTCTCTCCCTCTGCCCCTTCCCCCTGTGTTTGTGGCTGTGTGCCTATGCACATGGTCTCTCTCTAAAAGAAATAAATCTTTTAAAAAGAAAGAATGATGCAGACCTAGGTATAATAAAAAAGGAGAAGGTTTGAGAAGTATTTTACATAAAAAAGCCAGTTGTGAGATGGTAAATGCAATATGATTCTTTAAAAAAATAAAGTATATACACATGAACGCATCTGTGTCTGCAGGCATGAGTACACACACACAGAAGTGAAAATACATGTGGAAGAACCGGCAACAATCTGTTACCATGATTTCCTCCGAGGGATGGGGCTCCAGAACATACCTGCTACATTTGGTATTTCCTTACTGTTTGGCAACAATCAGGGTTTTAACTTCTGAATTTTAATTATGAAAGATTCCAAGAAACAGAAAAGCCCATGTCATAAATCATTAGACACTTGTATACATTTTTGTCACATTTACTAGGGCTTTTGGTCTTGTCTCAAATGTTACAATTGCATTTGAAGCCCTCTTGGATTACACTCCCTTCTCTCCCTCCCTGGAACTTGCATGTGTGTCTCTTCTGTCTGTGCTGTGCTGGGCATTCTTTAGGCTTCATGAGCTGTCTCACAGGGTGAGTATCCTCTTACACCTGGATGTTTTCATTCAACATTCTTTTCTCCATATTTGTACCTGCAGATCTAATTTAGTCAATTTAACCGTGCTACAGATGTTCAGTGTAAGACTATACCAGATGTGGTCTTTCTGGTATGGGGTCACTCCCAGCTCCTCCTTACTTTGGTAAATGATGCTGTGAATTCCTTACACACTACATGTCTTCATGTGCACACATGCTTATAGCTCTTAGAGTACACACACCGGAAACAGAATTTTCTGGGTCCCAGCTTATGGGCATTTCCCACATTTTGCTAGCCTATGGTCAGGCTGCCCTCTAAACTGGTGGCTGTAGGGATGCCTGGGTGGCTAAGTCGGTTAAATGTCTGCCTTCAGCTCAGGTCATGGTCCCAGGGTCCTAGGATCAAGCCGCATATTGGGACCCCTGCTCAGCGGGGAGTCTGTTTCTCCCTGTCCCATTTCTCCCTGCTTGTGCTCTCTCTCTCTTTCTCTGCCAATAAATAAATAAAATCTTAAAAAAAATAAAGTGGTGGCTGTTGTAACGTTTGTTTACACGAGCAGAGTAAGTTACAATATCTTACATCCTCATTCTTTTGGTGTTAATAGGATGGATCTATCTCATTATTTCATTTGGTTTAATTTCTCACATATTCAGCACATTCAGAAAAACTGAAAAAAAGCTTTCAACCAGGACACTTCTAACAAGAACAAAAAAAGTAGAAGTTACAATTATAGGCTTTACTCACCAAATTTCAGATTTATACTCATTGAGGGCTTTTTGTGTTGTATCAAGAGATTTATATGGTTTTGCTGGACTCAGTCCTGTCTGAACGGCATTTCTTAGAGCTTGGAGCTTAAAAAAATATGGATACAAGTTTTGAATTAGAAACTCTATCACCTAATTGCAAATTACGTGCCTTGAAACATCCACTTCGCCTGGGCAAAATGATGTCAACAAAGCTGTGAGTGGATATTCAAGCATCCAGCTGTTCCCATGCTTTCACTGCAAGAAAGAACTCTGACAGTGAGCTCTTTCTTCTACTCTTAAAAAAAAAAAAAAAAAAAAAGGAGTAACAAAGGACAGGGTATGTCCTTCCCTGTTCTGTAGGCCAAATAATTACGTTGCACATGATAAGTGTTGCTTTTATGTGTATGTCTTGGAAATAAGGTTTCTTTCAAGGATAACAGTGACTCTTTCTGGGTCCTGGATATTCAGGGATATTTTTGGGAGCAGAGCATAAACCTATAGATTCAAAAAGAGGTCATGTGGCATTATCTCTTATTTGGGCAGTAGTTCTTAAAGTCAGGGTGTGGGACTAAAATTGCTGTAGTCAAAATTACTCAGAAAAATCCCATGGGATGGCGTGACACTGGAAATAAGTGGCACTTTTTTGAGTATCATTGGAAACAACTGACTCATGTCTGGGTACCACGTTATGGCAAATTACACGTAAAGATGAGAACGTCTCTAAGGACGGAGAGATCCTCAAGCCATGCATGGTCTCAGCATCTAAGGTCATGCAAGCAAGACAGAGCCACGTATCTTCCATTAAACGCCCACTCCCTGGTACGTGACATTATTTGCACCATATGCATAAGCCTTTCTCTTTAAGCCAAATGTGAGCCACTGAATTTGCATCCATGAAACGTACATTGTCATAGCCTTCCGTTTGCTTGTAGGTAGGACAATCTACCATGAGTGTAGGCCAAGGGGGCATGTGTAAGAGGTGCATGAACATTTGCTACAGGTGCATGAACACTTGCTACAGGCTGGTGTTTTGTTGCTTGGGCTCATCAGAAGAAACAACCCCATCAACAGTAAGAATGGAAGAATGTACCTTATCAGTAAGGAATTTTGCCTTGTTTCTCTGGTGTCTTGCGAGGTACTGGTCATATAATTGGGCCAGCTTGGCTGCTAAAACGTGCTCCCGGCTAAAACAGGGATGATGAGTGAAGATTAACCCTGAAATATCAATGTCCAGTTGGAAATTTCCAGGGGTGTCTCCAGATCCGATCATGTGCTGACTTCTGTGGACATATTTTACTGCCTGTTAAAGAGAAGGGAGTATGGGAGGATCCCAGTTAAAGCACTCACTGGACAATGATGATTTAATAATGTGCAATGGGACAACAGCTAGCTGCACCAGGACCCACGAGTAGGAATATATGAGTTTAGCCATTCCATTTCATATTTCCCACCTTCCCTCAGATCAGTAGACTATTAATGTATACTTGGGACTTATAATTTCCTATAGGACTTCAACACAGTGTAGCTTCATTTATTTTAATAAGATAACACGTTTTCTCATATAACATTCAGTTTGTCTTTGATGAGAAGATCAAGAGATTTTTTTTGCTTAAAAAAATGTCCTTGTAAAACCAGGATGTGTTTATAAATGGTAGGCTTGAATAGGAATGGACTGACTCTATCTCAGTACCTTCCAGGATATGCTGAGTTGAGTCTTCATTTCCATTTATAGGGAGGGAAGACCACCCCTGTTGGAGTCATTCCACTGATAGTTTACATCTTATAAAAGCCCCAGTTCTGATCATTAATATCCTTACACTTCAGACTGCCACAATGGAGGGCATGATTTCTTTTCTCTCATTCAGATACCAGTACCAGTATTCAATTATAACCCACATTTGTGTTAGATGATTTTTTTTTTTTTTTTTTTTTTTTTTAGAGAGGGTTAGTGGGATTGGGAATGGGCAGAGGGAGAAGGACAGAATCCCAAGGTGGCTCCATGCCCAGCATCCCACTCTGACACAGGGCTCAGTCTACGACCCTGACATCATGACCTGAGCCAAAATCAAGAGTTGGATACATAACCAACTGAACAATCCAGGCACCCCCATGTTCAAAGTTATTCATCTGCATGTGGCCACGATGTGTCTTAGATCACCCAGACTGCTTAGATTAATTAAAAAATATCCTCAGCTCACAAAGACATGTACAACTAAACATCATTCTATAGACTTAATAGAAAATTCCTTTCTAATTGCTTTGCTCCTGCTGGTTCTTGCTTTGCCTTTCCTCTTGCTATGGGGTTCCAGAATTATGAGGTCACTCAGGGTGCGGCTCTCAGGTTCTGTCTTGTACTTTTCTTGGTATGAGTATCTAGTGTAGGTAGCATGGTCGAATTTACCTGAATATTTCCCAGGACACCCGCACTTCATTTCTCCTTCCCCAAATCTGCATTAACCCATGGTCAAGTGATTGCTGGTGGTCTCTGCCTTAGGCTCAGCTCAACCACATAAAAAAAGCTTCCAGGACCCTCGTGGTCATGGGCTAGACTGCTCAAAAGGGCCTACCTCTCTTCCTACAAGAAAGACAGATGGTTCCTGGTCTTTTTGTTTTATTTATTTTCTTTTACAGTATACTGAGAACAATCATGAAAATAGTGGAAATAATTTCTTTTAAGAATAAATGATATTTATAGAACATATTATTTTAATTTTGAAATTGATTTGATTCTTCATTTTTCAACTGAAAACCAAAACCCAAAACTATCAGAGGTGGTGCAAATGGATTATCTGCTGATGTTCTCGGTGTGTGCAGAGAAGCATGCCAATGGAGAAAGACATTTAAAAGTTGTAGAAGGGCATCTGGGTGGCTCAGTCCGTTGAGCTACTGACACTTGGTTTTGGCTCAGGTTGTGATCTTGGGATCCTGGGATTGAACCCCTCATTGGGCTTGGCGCTCAGCAGGGAATCTGCTTCTCTCTCTTATCTCTCCTTCTCCTTTTCCCCCTCCCCTTGCTCACACACACTCTCTCTAAAATAAATAAATAAATCTTTAAAGAAATAAAAAATAAAAGTTTGTACAGAAAAAGAATAATCATTGGTGGGATAATACAAATCTCTATATTTGCCCTGGGAAAATAACAGGACCAGAGTCTGAATCCAGTCCAGAGCATGCTATAGATTCTATGCCTGTTGTTCTTGTCCTCTCTGGATGCTTTCTCATTCCCATCTTCCCATCTCCGAAGGTCCTGGTTCCCAAAGTCCTTCCTTCATTTTTATGATTTATCTCCAGATCCTTCCCTGTTTTATGAAGCACCAAATACTCTCTTTACTTCAGCTGGTTTGCTTTAGTTTTTATCTTTTGCAACCCAAAGAGTGTTGGCAAATGTAGTGCTTATAACAAAGTAGGTAACCAATGCTCTGTGAAACATTGGTGAGAATGGTGGAGAGAGACGAAATAATCTTATTGGAATTATGGTAAATTCCTCAAAATGGTATGCAGTTTTGCAAAGGGAAGGCTCCTATACATATGCCTCCCAGGAATGTCATGCTGACTTCTAATCACAGTTAGCTTTAATTTTCTAAAAAATGTAAACTCTGTGCCTAATGTGGGGCTCAAACTTACGACCTTGAGATCAAGAGTCACATGCTCTATGGACTGAAACAGCCAGGTGACCCTAACAGAATTTGTAGCACTTGACATTTCTGTTTCTCATACTAGGGACAGTCTAAGGACATGTTTGATTACTGCTACCTCTCTATTCTCTGAGTTTAGGACAACTGAGCGGACTTTCAGTTAAGGATGCGGAGAATAAAAATTAAAGAAGGAAAGAAAGAAGGAAAGATGGAAGGAAGGAATGGAGGAAGGCAAGAAGGGAAGGAAGGAGGAAGGGAGGCAGGACGGAGGCTGTAGGGATTGCTTTCAACAACCCTGACCCTACTTTGCCATCAGGATTAGGCAAACTGCATTTTATATTGTTTATGTCTGACGTTCAATGTCCCTTTGGCGTTTTTGTTTTTTAAGTTTTGGAATAGTCCCTTAAGAGGTATTCAGTTGCATTCTTTCTCATTTGGTATTTAACTCTGTTCTTTGCATGATACTCTCTTTTTTATTCCTCTATTTTTAATGGTCTCTCACAAAGGTCTTAATTTAGAAACAGTAGGATATTCCATTTTTACAAACTACTAATGGGGGAGGGTTCTGGTTAGTCCTGCTGGGTTAGCTTTGAACCTGAACCTGAGAGTTCTGAGGCATAAATTCACCATTAATTCACCTCCAGCACACTGACTTGGTTTTCCGTCATTGGGATGCCAGGGTTAGCCAGAGCCCTGGAAAGCCACTGTTCTACAGGAGGGACAGCTGAGGAGAGGACTAAGGAGGAGACATTCAACTCAGCTGAATCATTTTAATAACATTCAGTTTGTACATTGATTGAAGTTTTGTCCATATGCTCCTATTCAGTGCTATGGTTAAAAGAAGAAAACCTTATCTTTGCCTTCAGTCGTTTTCAGGCTAGTGGGGAAGGCAGAGAGGAGATGCATCAATAAGCTATCAGTGAAGCCCTCTTGCCGGTTCATCACCTATGATCCTGCATCTTGTCAAAACCCCGAGATGGAAAAAGTATGTTTGAACATAAGACTAAAAATATAGGCCATATGCATTTCACATTTTTTCCTTAAAAGCAAGCCTCTTACATGGGACTGTGGAAAAAACATGGGTTTTGACATTGGAAAGATCTGAATAAATGTAGGAAAAGGTAAAAGTTAGTAAAGAAATAAGATTGTGAAAATATTAACCCAGAAAGAGATGCATTATGTTTTCAACCACTGGAAGGTTCCACAACCACATCCCCCCAAAAAAGACTGAGGTATATGAGTCCACAGTGAATGTAACAGGTCACATGGAATGGGGGAAGACACAGAGGGAATAATATCCCCTCCCTCTAATTTAAGCCTTCTGCATCCTTTTTACGCACTCTAATATATCCTTTGCACTTTGTTATGGCCAAAGCCTGACTGTCTAGGAAATGACCTTGACAGTCTCCATTCCCTTAGGTTTTTCCCTCTTCTCTAAATTCTTTTGCTCTGTGATGCTGGACGACCAGCCCCTCTGAGTGGGACATTCTCTTTTCTCTCTTTCCACATTTCTGCACACAAGATGGGAAGATTTCCCCTGTCTCAGGTTTTGGGAAAAAATCACCCTGCTTTCTCTCTGCATGTCCCATCCTCATGGCTCCTTCTCCAAAGAAGGAAGAACATGACTAGAGAGCCAGCTGGAGCCCGAGAGCCATTGGTCTGGGTTCTCTGCTGCCCCTCCTTACCTCTTTCCTGAGAGCCTATTTACTGGCCCTGCATGTTCTCCTTGGCACTCCTCATGGCGAACTCCCCGGGGCCATGTCTAGACAGGAGCAGAATTCATGGGATTTGGAGCAGGAACCCCAGCTGGGCTTTCGTTCCAGTGGCCTTCTGTCCAATTTCACCTTCAGCAAGACTAATCTCTGCACCTGTCTCTGACCCCCATGCATTTCCCAAATAGCTCACAACTTCTGAAGCAGACAGATAAGATTAACCGACTCCCTTAATACCCAACTCAATATAGTACTTACTCTTTTGCTTTCTTACTGTTACCCATAATCTAGTGCTTCATTATCAGTGTACCCTGCTAAAACAGATGGAAGGTGAAGGAAGACTGATGTATTACTGGATATGTGCACAAGGGGATGATTGTCTCAGTCACTAATTATATCACATATCTGTCATGTAAACAAACATGACAAATCCCTCATGGATGGTGACTTGGGTTTATGCTTGTTTTGTGATCATCTACTCCCATGATCAGGTTTCTGCACAAAGTAGCCACTCATTTTCTTTTTTTTTAAGATTTTATTTATTTGACAGAGAGAGAGATGGCGAAAGAGAGAACACAAGCAGGGGGAATGGGAGAGGGAGAAACAGGCTTACCGCTGAGCAGCGCTCCTGACATGGGGCTCGATCCCAGGACCCTGTGATGACAACCTGAGCTGAAGGCAGACTCTTAACTGACTGAACCACCCAGGTGCCCCAAAGTAGCCACTCATCAACACTTGTCTGTCATAACAAAATTTCACAGAAATTCACAATTTAAAAAGAAAGGGCATACACTTAACACCCTCTTGATAATCACAATGCTCCTCTGCGATAGAGAAGATCATTACTATACCTATTTTTCAACCCAGGAAATGGGCACAAGAGGTAAAAGGACCCGCCCAAAGTCGCAAAGTGGTTATTGGCAGGACAGCTCAGATGCTCTGACCTGCACCTGTGTTTCCTTTGTCGGGCAGCCTGCTTTCCAGAATGATCATTAAATCCCCTCCATCTGTTTCACTTTACCCATGCTGAAATATTACAAATATAAAATTTCCTGGGTTTCGGAAGGAGGTGATCTTTTCTCAGGAGCTCAGGAAAGGAAAAGCAATATAATTAAACACTAAGGCAGGCAACTCTGTTGAACACTAGCGAGCACTTACTGAGCTCTGTTTCGAGCAGCTGAGTGTACCATCTCCACCCATCCGCACAACTATCCAGGAGGTAGGCGCTGTTATTAGGTCCATTTTACAGATGGAGAAATTGCAACACAGAGAGATTAAGGGTCGAGTTTGCTTAATGAGTGTTAGTGCCTGGACTTCTATCAGGCAGTTTGGTACCAGACCTTAGGAGAACTCAGGAAAAAAAGATTTGTAAGGCTAGAAAATCTCCAGTTGGGGAAACCCGGATGGCTCTGTCGGTTAAACAGCTGACTCTTGATCCTGGCTCAGGTCATGATCTCAGGCTGTGGGATAAAGCCCCCTTGGGCTCCACGCTCAGTGTAGAGTCTGCTTGAGAGTCTCTCTCCCCCTCTCCCTCTACCCCTCCCCCTGCTGGTGCTCTCTCTCCCTCAAAATAAAGAAATAAATAAATCGTTAAGAAAAAAGAGAAACTCTCCAGTTATGTAATAAAGAGACAATGAGTGGGAAACAATCCTGCAGCATCTGTGAGACGGCAGAGGAAAAAAGAAAAATAAGGCCAGCTAACTCGGATATGCAATAAAGTTACTGCCTTAGCCCTTCCTACACGGGAACACAGTCCTCGTGGAAGAAGGATTAGGGGAGCATAGCAGACCGGCTTTTACATAATACACCTGCTGTTCGTTCTTTCTGTGTAAGGTAGTGAACTTACAAACAAAACAACCACCAAGGTAGAATGTTAGGAATTTAGTACCCCAAGCTATTCGAAGGGCAGAGCACTGTGGAGCACCTTCATGGATTAAAAATGCAGAGGGGGGCTTACCTTTTTATACAATGTTTCAAGTTCCGCCTTAATGTCTTGCTCCTGTGTCAGCATTGGTGGTCTTGAAGGAAACCCTCTGGTGGGGTTAGGCAGTGCCAGGATTCTCCCGTCATCTCCAAACCACTTTCTTTCCTGCAGATCAAGCAGTGGGAAGAACATCATTTTCTTTTAGCTGGATAGAAAATAGTTTACCAAATAAGCAATGTTTGCAAGAAAACTCTGGGCAGACACATGCATTTCATGCACCTTCCCCTGTCCGGACAGATCTTCAAAAGCCGCATTTCCGTTAGCAACTGAGCCTTCACTAACACCCTCCCTGCACAACTAATTTAAGATAGAGTCCTCGCTCCCCTCCAAAAAAAGCCGAACAAAAAGCTTACAAGAGTGCTTAAAAAATGTATTTTCTATTCATTAAAACTTAGAGAAGAAAAAAACACAGGAGAAATACAATAGTGAACGTTCAGTCTGTGGACAATTAAACATTTCTGTGAATTGTGAAAAAGTCACTAACATCTGACTCAGCAGGAGAATCCCAAGCCCGGCCGGTAGAAGATGGGCTTTTTGGGCAGGGGAGAGGGCGTGTGGTTTGAGGATCGCCAAATGTACTGAGAGACAATTAAAAAAAAAAAATGGAACCACTGTCTATAGACAGGAGGACAAGGGCATGAGGATATGGTGAGCGCCGGGGGCAGCGAGAAGCCACTCTGACCGAGAGACGCCCAGGGGCGATGGGTGCGACTAGGCTGCTTACGGGCTCCTGCGTCAGCAGCCTGTTCTCTACGATGTTCTGGCAGGCACGGGGCACCTCTGGTCTTGCCCCAGTATAAAGGCCTTCATCTTCCAGAAATCTGGGCTGCACATTCTCAGGAAGCTTTTTGTACGTAGGCACTAGATGGTACACAAATAAACACAAGCAACATTAGTGCTAGCCTACACATTTCAAACTGCCTAAAGTTTTAGCTGACCTAAAACAAGCACTGGAAATTTCATTCGTATTCCTGGACGCTGCAGAGGCCCCATCTTAATCCCCAAGGGCCAAGGGCAAGAGGAATGTGTTCACCAGCAGCGGCACGTGTGGAACCGTGACAGGACTGGGCACCTCGCTCACCAGCGTGGCCTCCTGGGGGGGGAGTAGTCACATCAAAGGGCCTGCCATGGCTCCTGGGCTGGGCCCGCCTTGGAACCTTTCCTTCTGTACAGAAGGGATGGTAATATTGGCTCACCGTGTACTTGGGAGAATTAAATGCGGTAAAGTGCGAGAAAATGCTTTGTAAGTTAAAAAGTTAAAAAGAGGATGAAGAAGACAGAGCAGGGAGGGAGGCTTCTCTCAGGAGACCTTGCATTTGGACCGACTTGTGAAGGCGGAGAGGGAAGGAGCCCGGATGGCGGGCGGCCCCACTCCCTGAGGGCATGCTGTGGCCCAGGGAGTGGGGTAACACTGGGCACTGTGGGCTGGTGAGCAGGGGCGGGGTGGAGGGAGGGCCCTGCAGGTCACCAGAAGCTTGACTTTTGGTCAGGGGATGGACCCCTGAAGGCTCTACCTGGGGAGTGATGGAGCGGATTCTCGGTTCTGGAAAGATCCCTGGGCCAGCTTGGGCAGAGTAGGCACAGGAGAAAATCAGAGAAGAAGCCAGGGGACCTGTGAGTGTCTGGAGGTAATTTGGGAGTTAATGAGGAAAGGTGGAGAGTCTCTGGCTTATAATTATCTCACTCGGAACCTTGCTAATTCCCCGAACCTGCTAATTTTCCTGTGTGTGGCCCTGTGGACACTCTGCTTCCCAAACTCACCCCACACAAAACAGCTAATGCCAGTGTTCTTGGAAAAACCAGCCTCAGATCCTGAGACAACATGGCGCAAACCTGAGCAAACATGGGGGTCTGCTCCGACCTCCTCCACTCCCGTGGCTGGGCAGCAGCCTGGCACCAACCCAGCATCTTGGAAGGTTCTCATGGGAACGTTTTGCCCACTCTAAGTATGTTTATTGCTTGTGGTCATTCCTCAGGGAGGAGGAGCTGGGCAGTGAGGCTCCCCGTCTTCTGTTTTCTAGGCCAGGGGTTGCTTCCCCTCTGGACCAGAGCAATGGGGGGAGAGGGACCGGAGGTCGGTTCCCGCGCTCAGGGCAGGTGCCGGCTCCCGCCAGGACTCCTGCAACCTCTTCCCATCCCTGCCGTCAGTCTGAGCCAGCCCCTGGGGTCTAACCTCCTCCCATTCCAGGGAGGCTTCAGGGACAGGCCTGGCAGGGAGTCCTCTGAGCACAAACACAAAGAGAAGGCACTCCTCCTTGGCCAAGGCTGCTGCTGATGCATTTCTCCAAAACCCCCAAGGAGCATCAGGACACGATGTGCCCAGTATGTGGTCCCTGATGCTGGCCTCACAGGCCAGAAACCTGCCTTCCCTCCCATCACTAGCTTTGTGCTCCAGAACTAGTTCCCTAACTTCTCTGGGCTTCTGCTTTTTCATCTGTAAAATGGGCATGAGAAAGAACATTTGTCCAGCCCTGGTGTGGGGCTAGGTGAGTCGATACACAAGTGCTTAGAAAGGAACTCGGCAGAAGAAGGGCATGGGATGCGTTCGCTATTATTATTATGGCAGAGCTGTAACCTCTGGGCACCTTTCTCAGCTGCCTACTTTAAAAGCAGACCTGAGATGTCCAACAAATCCCATTACTTGGAACCATACACAATTTAAAATGACTTATCAAAATGGAACAATAATTTATCCTCAGCTTGGCATTTAATTGGAACTCAGAACGTGACAAGTGACAAGAAATCCAACTTCCAGGTAAGGTGAATGCAATCCCCCTTCCCAGCCTGAGGGGTTCTCCGGGGGGACTCCCATTTTAAGCCTGAACTATCAGCTAACTAAGTGGGAAGGTCCCTCAGGCATTCTCAGAAGGAAAGAAAATTTCGGGGGAAAAAAGAGCAAAGGGGAACTGAGGGCAGAAACAAAGCAAGGGGCAGTCACTAGGAGTTAATTTGATGGTCCCCACTCTAGTACCTTGGCCATTGCCCCCAAGGTGAGGAACTTCAGCCAATCTGCTTTGTACCTCCCTCAGAATCTCTGAAGTGATCACCAGATGCCTGGTGGCTGGGGGTTCCTGGATCGTCTCGGCATGGTGCTGGCAGACAGAGGAACCAGCCATGCGAGTAGAGGGCTGGGACTTTCAGCCAGTGGGGCTCTCTACCCCTCTCCGGGAGAGGACAGGGACCAGAAGTTCATTAATCACCAGTGGTAATGACTCGGTCTCTCCTGTGGACATAAGAACCTCCATAAAAATCCCGGCTGTAGGGGTTTAGAGAGCTTCCCGGGTGTTACTCATGGTAGGGCTCAGAGAGTGGGGCCCCTGGAGAGGGGATGGAAGCTCCACGCTCCTTCTCACATGACTTGCCCTTCATCTGTGTGCTCTCTCATAACCATGATGTTGTTGTTGTTTTTTAAGATTTTATTTATTTATTTGAGAGTGAGAGAGAGAGAGAGCACAAACAGGGGAAATGGAAGGCAGAGGGAGAGGGAGAACCAAACTCCCCACTGAGCAACATGGGCCCCATCCCAGGACCCTGAGATCGTGACCTGAGTCGAAGGCAGGTGCTTAACCAAAGGAGTTATCTAGGTGCCCTCATATCCTTTACTATATGATAAACCAGTAAATATAAGTGTTTCTCTGATTACTATGCACCATTAGGACAGATGATCGTATCTGAGGAGGGTGTCATGGAACCCCCAATTTGTGGCAAAATCCAACAGAAGTGTGGATAACCTGGGGACCCACTGGTTGTGATTGGTGTCTAAGTAGAGGAAAGTCTTCTGGGATGGAGCCCTTTACTTGTGGGGTCTGTGCTAACTCCAAGTATAAGTGTCAGAACTGAATTACAGGCTGGCCAGCTGGTATTGGAGAACTGGTTGGTGTGGGGGAAAACCCCACAAATCGGGTCACAGGAGTGTTCTAGCAGGGTTGAAAGTGAGTAGAGGATGAACCAGAGATTTTCCTTCTCAGAGCCTGAATCTCAGAGTCTCTCAGACTCTCTGATCCCAGAACTGATCACCAATTTGACAAGAAGACCCCCCCACCCCCAACATCCTTGTGTTTCTTTTGCTATTCTAACAGTTTGCTATTCTAACATGTTTGTTCAATGGGCATTTTCTCATGTTCTTTATTTTTTTAATCTGAAGATATTTCTTTTTTTTCTTTAAGAATTTATTTATTTATCTGGCAGAGAGAGAGAGATCACAAGTAGGCAGAGAGAGCGGAGGAAACAGGTTCCTTGCTGAGCAGAGAGCCCAATGCGGGCCTCGATTCCAGGACCCTGAGATCATGACCTGAGCTGAAAGCAGAGGCTTTAACCCACTGAGCCACCCAGGAGCCCTGAAGATATTTCTTGATGACTAACTCAGATTAGAAACTGGGATCTGCCTTGAAAATTGGACACCTTCAGACACCAGCATATTTCACGTAAAGGAAAATGAAGATGCCTGAGCCAAGCAGGAAGCCAAAAAGAGCAAGTACCTGTCAGCCTACTGGGTACAAACAGGAGTTCTCTTTCCATTTGCAGTCGTACGTGCACGCTTTCATAATTTGCAGGTCTGACGGCCATGAAATCCTCAGCTGCGTGGTCTAAGCCCAACAGAAAATCCTCGTCATCCTTAGCGCTAAGCAGCTCTACCTCGTCCTGCATTACATTAAACAGCAAGAAAAACCATGCTATGATCAGCGGTCTACTTAGAAAAACAATGGCATTAAACTCATCCAACAACGTATCATACAAGACAGTGATCTTTTCCTTTTATCTTTTTTTTAAAAGAAAGCATAAAATTCAATGGCCTTTCATGTTCTCCAAGTGGATTTTCTTTGTTTTTCACTCTTCCACATGCTCGGAAAATGTCAAAATCAGAAAGGGCTGAAGTCAGAAGAGATGTGCTGAGCAAAGCAATGGAACTCTCAACAACTCTGGCCTCCGCTGAGGGTGCATATTCTTCCTTATCCAAGTCCTCGGCCTCAGAAGTTACACGTATGTTAATCTTCTTCCTGGCAGCGAACCCAAGGCAAGACGCTGCAAGCAACATCCACACTCTGCTTCCTGTCCACACTCGCTGCCAGCCCCACCCACATCCCCTGTGGGACTTCGGGGAACTTACCAGCCCAGTGATGGGGTTATTAACCTTGCTTACCTCTGAGGGTTTTGTGAAGATAGAATTAGTGGACACACGTACAAACTCTAAGCACTGTGTCCGTCATCACAGAAGCTAGCTGCAGCATGTTAATTTTGTTGGAATATTTTCCAACTTCTTTTTTTCTTCTCTTTTTTCCTCTTCTCCATCTACTTACTTTTCTCTTTGTTCTCCTTCTCCTCCTTCTTTATTTTTTAAATTAAAGCCTCGTGCGCATTTATGAGAAACAACCTTTAAAATACCAGGGAGATTTGCACAGGTGGTGACTTTGCTAGCTGCGTCTTCATATTTCCTCCCAAATAAACCAAATGATGAGAAGGGGAAGTAAATCTATGCGGCAGTCAAGCCCACAACTGGAGAACACAGAACGCCAAAACTTCAAAAAAGGAAAAAAGAGAAAAGTGCCCTAATTTCAGTGTGGGATTTTTTTTTTTTCTCACTTAGGCCCCTTTTTGGCTTTGTGGTAAGCAGAGACAGATGGAGAAAAATTGCAGAGAAAACAGAAAAGGAGAGCTACACAGGATCTAAAACCTCTGCCAGAAAGACTAAATCCACTTTGAGTATAAAAATACTGAAACAGGGTCTGAGCAGACAAGAGCATGGAGTATAGGGAAGGGGCTTCACAGTAGGGCATGAGTTTAAAGAGCAGTTTCAGGAACACAGAGCTTCAACATGCAAAAGGGAGGAGAGGTGGCTTGTGGAGACATGTCATGTCTCATGTCATGATTTCAGAAGCCTACTGATCCGTTGGTAACCCTGCCTTCCAAAAGCAGACCCCGGTTCTCCCCGCGTTCTGTGGGGGCCGTTCTTAGTGACTCACTTCCAACGAGCAGGATATGAGCGCAGATACGTAGCCTCCAACTCTATGTCCAGAAAGGCACTGTGGCCTCCTCCTTGCTTTCTCTTGGATCTCTTGCGCCAGGGGAAATCAGCTGTCACCTCATGAGGACACTCAAGCAGACTTGTGGGGAGGCCTGAACTGAGGCCCCGGCCAACACCCAGTACCTGCTGGGTAGGAGAGTAAGCTGCCTTGGAAGCAAACCCCCTGATGCACTCAAGCTTTCAACCGACTGCATTCTCCGATGCCCTGTCTGCAACCTCACGAGGCCTCCGGAGTCAGAACAAGCTGAATATTGACTTATGACACAATGCCAATCAAATAAGCTGGAGTACTCCCAAGCTTCCACAAACCTAGTTAAAAAAATTACATATTGATTTTGTTGCTTGTGCTTAGGTGTCATATCCAAAAACTCATCACCAGGACCCATGTCAAGAGCTTTTTTCCAAAGTCCTCTCCCCGCTGTCCCCGGGCATTACATCTAAGCCTTTAATCCATTTTGAGTTAATTTCTTGTGAGTGGTGTAAGATCGAGGTCCATTTTCATTCTTTTATGTGTGAATATCCGATTATCCCTGCACCATTTATCGAAGATACTGTCTTTTCTCCATTGAGTATTCTCGGCTCCCTTGTCAAATATTAGTTGACCTTATGTGCTTGGGTTTACTTCTGGGCTCTTGATTGTTCTGCTGGCCTATTTGTTTTTATGCCAACATCATGCTGTTTTGAGGACTGAAACTTTATAGTAAAGCTTGAAATCAAAGTGCGATGCTTCCTGCTTTCTTCTTCTCAGGATTACTTTACTTTGGCTCTTGGGTCTTTTGTGGTTCCACATACATTTTAGGAGTGTTTTTTTCTATTTCTATAAGGAATGTCATTGGAATCTTTATAGAGATTGCATGGAATCTACAGCTGGCTTTTGGCAGCATTGACATTTTAATATTAACTCTTCTGATCCATGAATAAGGGGTAACTTTACATTTATTGTGTCTGCTTTGACTTCTTTCATCAGTGTCTTACACTTTTCAGAGTATGGGTCTTCCATCTCTGTAGTTAAATTTATTCCTAAGTATTTTATTGTTTTTGACACTACTGTCAATGAGATCGATTTACCTTTTTCTCAGAAAATGTGTTGTAATTGTAAAGAAACACTACTGATTTTTCTTTTGTTTTCAAAGATTTTACTTGTTTATTTGAGAGTCAGAGCATGAGGTGGGGAGAGAGAGAGAGGAGAGGCAGACTCCTTGCTGAGCAGGAAGCCTGATGTCGGGCTTGATCCCAAGAACCTGGGATCATGACCTGAGCTGAAGGCAGACACTTAAAGCAACTAAGCCACGTAGGTACCGCATACTACTGTTTTTGTATGTTAATTTTGTATGCTGCAACTTTACTGAATTCATTGATTAGATCTAACAATTTTTTGGTTGAGTCTATAGGATTATTTCTACATAAAATCAAAGCATCTGCAAATAGAGATGATTTTATTTTTTCCAATTCAGATACCTTTAATTTCTTTTTCTTGCCTGATGCTCTAACCAGGTCTTCTAGTATTATGCTGAAACAGGAGTGGTTAAGAGTGAGCACCCTCGTCTTGCTCCTGATTTTGGAAAAGCTTTCAAGGTTTCATCATTGAGTATGATGTTAACTATGGTTTTGTCACAGATGGCCTTTATTACATTGAGGTACATTCCTTCTATGCCTAATTTAAGAGTTTCTATCATGAATAGACCCCGAATTTTGTCAAATGTGTTTTCTGTATCTACTTGAATTTCTTTCCTTTTTAAAAATTAAAAAATATTATTTATTTAAAATTTTTTCAGTTTTATTGAGATATGATTTACATACCAAATCTTTTTTTTTTTTTTTTTTAAAGTAAATTCTGCACCCAGCCTGGGGCTCAAACTCACAACTCTGAGATTAAGAGTTGAATGTTTTACTGACTGAGCAAGCCAGGCACCCTGGATTTCTTTCCTCTTTAACATGGAGTAATTTTCCATTTTATGTATACACCATATTTTGTTTATCTGTCCATCTGCTGATGGATACTTCAGTTGCTTTTACCTTTTGGCTATTGAGAACATTTCTCTCGGCGTTAAGTATACAAGTATCTGTTTGAGTGCCTGCTTTCTATTCTTTTGGGTATATACCCAGAAATGGAGTTGTTGGAATATAGTAATTCCATGTTTAAATTTTTGCAGAATGACTAGGCCATTTTCACAGCAGCTGCATCATTTCATGTTGCCATCAGCAATGCACAAGGGTCTGATTTCTCTATATCCTTGCTAGCCCTTGTTCTTTTCTTTCTCTCTCTCCCTCTTCTTTCCTTTCCTTTCCTTCCTTTTCTTTTTTTTTTCTTTTTTTTTCTTTTCTTTTCCTTTTCTTTCTTTCTTTCTTTCTTTCTTTCTTTCTTTCTTTCTTTCTTTCTTTATTTCTTTTTTTCCTTCCTTCTTTCTTTCTTTCTTTCTTTCTTTCTTTCTTTCTTTCTTTCTTTCTTTCTTTCTTTCCTTCTTTCCTTCCTCCTCCCTCCTTCCCTCCCTCCCTTTCTTCCTTAATAATAGCCATTCTAATTTATGTCAAAGGTATCTCGTTGTGGTTTTGATTTGCAGATCCCTACTGATTAGTGATGTTAAGCACATTTCATGTACTTATTGACTATTTGTATATCTTCTTTGGAGAGATGTCTATTCAAGTCCTTTGTCCATTTTTTTTAATGGGATGGTATCTTTTGCTCACATGTGCCATGCACAATCAGAGTCTGAGTCATAGGTTGGGTGTGGAATGGGCCCAAAAAGCTAATCACCTGTGAGGTTGTGGGAATAGAGAGAGCAAGGATTCATTTGCCTTGGCGAGGCCAACATTTTGCATCTAGATTGAATGCAAATCACCATGTGGTGTCTAGCAAGAAAAACCTGTAAGCTGCCTTGTTCTGCTTTTTTCTTTTTCCACAAGAAAGAAATAGATTTAATCAAAGTCCTTATTATCCCAATTGTGGGGTAAAATCAAAGGCTACAGAAAGTAATGTGAACACAGTCTTCCTATTGCTTTCAGCCAAGGGATGGAAGAGCTGCTGTGTGTGGTGGTGGTAGGCTTGCCCTCAGCCACTTTCCTCCTGGCCAAGATGTCGTCATCATCATCACCATTGTCACCACCGTGGTCATTAACACCAGGGTCATCCCTCACCTCATTACCATCATAATATTAAATACCGTTCTGGGTTGTGCTTGCACGGGAGGCTCCTCTTCCTCTCCTTCTTCCTCCTCTTGGTTCGTGCCAGCTCTGGCTTTGGCTTTAGGTTTTTCTTCTGATTCCTCTGGTTCAGGATCAAAGTTGAAAGTGAAGAAGTTATAGGCTTCTTCAGCAGAAGGGAAGCCAGGTGGAACCTAAGGAGGAGGAGTAAGCAATAGAATTTCAGATTGCAGAAGTGGAGATGAGTGTCACACCGCTCACTGACAGCAGCTTGATGTTAGTGGCATCAAGCACATTCTAGGCATCGTAAGTGTATTATCTTTTTTTTTTTTTTTTTAAGATTTTATTTATTTATTTATTTGACAGAGAGAAACACAGCCAGAGAGGGAACACAAGCAGGGGAAGTGAGAAAGGGAGAAGCAGGCTTCCTGCCGAACAGGGAGCCTGATGTGGGGCTCGATCCTGGGTCTCCGGGATCATGACCTGAGCCGAAGGCAGTCGCTCAACCAAGTGAGCCACCCAGGTGCCCCATAAGTGTATTATTTTTGTTGAAGGTATGAGATCACCTGTTACAAACTTTAACACATGCAATAGGCAATTGGTGGCTTCCTCTAATAAGTAGGTTTAATAGTCACTTCTTTTATAAACTAGCAAACATTCTAACAGGCACATAAATATAGGCACATAAATATATTATTTACAGCAGTAAAAGCTTTTGAAAATATGATTAAAACACTGGAAAAGTAGATCCATTATTTTATAGACCAATGCTGAGGTAGCTTTGTTTAATTATGAGCAATCCAGGGTCTGTTAACTTTTTAAAAAGATTTTTTTTTGGGTTTTGATTCTTCTTGAGTTGGAACCCCCTTTTCTTCCCCTAATGAAAGCTGGTACAGCTTCAGAGCTGAAGAAATAGTCTTTTTGTTCATATTTCCTGCCCTTCCATGCATCCCCCTTCACCTGGTCAGGCAGTATTCTAATCTCTCCTGCTGGGTTCAAGCATTTTAAAAGTAGAAATCAGTTCTCATACCTTTTTCTTATAATCTATAGTAATAAGAGTCAGGGTATGTATATAAGCACCTGCCATTGGATATTTTTGAAAAACACAAACAAATCAACATGATTTAAAGCATGCATGATTTAAAAAGACAGGATTTCTTACCAGGGGTTTAGGCTTGATTCTTCGTACAGACTCACGGAATTTTACTCTTGAGTAACTTTGGGAATCATCTCCTTGTTGAGTCCTTTGTACCTCCTCACCTGCCTATATGAGCAGGAAAAAAGATAAATAGAACATTTATTTATTATTTTTAAAAAGGTTTTATTTATTTGAGAGAGAGCGCTCTCATGAGTGAGGGGAGGGGCTGAGGGAGAGAGACAAGCGACTCCATGCTGAGCGTGGGACCTGATGGGGGACTTGATCTCATGACCCTGAGATCATTACCTGAGCCAAAATCAAGAGTTGAATGCTCAACCTGCCTGAGCCACCCAGGTGCCCTAGGATAGACATAACATTTAAATCAAAAAACTAAAGATGTTCTAAAACAAGCATTAACTCTTGAAGGGAAAACCCTCTGACCATTGGCGTGGACCATCATCCCTAAGGAATGAAATGCTTATAAATGTCATATATGTTTGAAGGTTAAGGATGCTGAATATTTCCTTACTCAGCTCTGTCTCAAGACTAAATAAATACAAAATTTTATATTCAAAGGATCTAAAATCACAAATGCTAATTCTTCTACAGATCAATAGATTTCTAGCTCACAGAGGACCATTTCCAAATAATCTCTAAAGAAAAGCAGTAATGCCAGGATATGAACAAATGTGACATACACCCTCTAGGGTGCAAGGCCTGTCCTCTTGAGCCCCGCCCCTGGACCTGTTGTCCCCCCTGGAAGCCGAGTTCTGTCTATGGTAGCTCAATGTGGTAATTCCTGTTATGGGGGTTCCCTATGTTCTGTGATGGCCAATCCACCAAGGGTTATTCCTGCTTTGTCTTCATCTCTGCTTCTAATCCATCCTTTCTGGAACCTGGCTACTTCTCCTTTTCCACCCAGCATAATCCAAATGCCAAGCCTTTCCTCTGAGTGACTCCAAACCATTCCAATAGTATATCTAGATCTTCATTATATGAAGGGACAAACTTATTCTAGCCGTGATGGAAACTTGTTATTATTATTTGGATAACAATAATTACATGGTCACAGCATGGAATAATTTTCCTCAGGGAAAATGGAATTTATTCCTAAGTCCTACCTGTTTTTCCAGGTCATGCAAAGCTACTTCCTTTCTCAGACCTCTTCATCCTAAAATGAAATCTCTTTTTTAGAATCTTACTGTTTGAGGCATATCAGGTGCTCTTCTGTCTAG
>PITA01022236.1:0-30812 GCA_004023965.1 Spilogale gracilis | reverse complement strand
AAGAACATGAACCCCTGAAATTCAAAATGGCAAAGTGCAGGGTGGCAAGAAAAGTGCTCATTTTTAAAAGTTTTAAATCTTCTCATCCAAATAACAGGAAGAAAATCCTGCTGGTTCTACTTATCCACAAGCAGTTAATGAAACACAAAACCCAAAATTCGCCTAATCCTGGCACGGTGGTTACGCGACAAGGGACAAATCTGCCAAGGCCTTTTCCACAAAGTGCTTTCTGCCAACCCAGGCGGCAGACCCCGCCAAGCCGTGGGGCACTTCACGGGCTGGCAAAGGCGGCTACAGGACCAACGGGATGCAAGCATGCTCTGCAACAGAGAACAGAAATGAGCTTGCTGGGCGCCTGGGTGGCTCAGCTGTTAAGCATCTGCCTCCAGCTCAAGTCATGATCCTGGAGTCCCGGGATCGAGTCCCGGGATCGAGCCCCGCATCGGGCTCCTTGGCCTTGCTCGGAGGAAAGCCTGCTTCTCCCTCTCTTGTTCACCCTGCTTTTGTTCCCTCTCTGGCTGTGCCTCTCTCTGTCAAATAAATAACATCTTTAAAAAAAAAAAAAAAAGCTTCAGTTAGACATCAGTTTTGCTCTTTTCATCTTCCAAATTTATTTCCTTTTCCCACTTCCAGCTTAAAGAGGAAAGAAGACTAGGTGTGCCTTTCCCCCAGGCAAATATCTACAGTTAACTGCCTTTTTCTCTTAACTTTTTTAAAAATATAGTATCATTTTTTTTAAAGGATTTATTTATTTATTTATTATTTGACAGAGAGAGAGACAGAGAGTGAGCAAACAAGCAGGGGGAGCAGAGGGAGAGGGAGAAGGAAGCTCTCCGCTGAGCAGGCAGCCTGATGTGAGACTTGATCCCAAGACCCTGAGATCCTGACCTGAGTCAAAGGCAGAGGCTTCACTGACTGAGCCACCCAGGCGCCCCATAATTGCTTTTTTCAATTGAAGTGCTGCCCAGATGCCCAGTGGACCTCATCACCATCCCCCTACACTCTTCTGAACAATCCTCATGACAAAGGCGGCCGGTACAAAAGCGCTAGCGGTCTTTATAGGAGGATGCTTTTATTCAAATATGGCTGCCTTGATGGTACCAACTGGCAGATAGCTATCATCACAGGCAACTCCCCCCTGCAGCCAACCCCCAACTTGAGAAACTTCCCACTGATGTTCTTAAAATAAATTGGCCAAAGGAACCAGGGCCAAATGAAGTAACCTATGAATCATATTTTTTCTATCAAAAGTCCAACAGAAATGATAATATTCTTACATAGGACTCCCCAACCTCTACCTTCTTAATTACTCATTAGGGCATTGGTTTTGTGAGCAACTGGGAGGTAGGGCAGAGGAGAATCTAAAAGAGAGATTTCCCCAGGGGCATTCTTTTTAAAGAAACAAGTTACTTACTCATGTTGGGAGTGGTATTCCCTCTGCCTTTGAAAACTATAAAGACAGAGCTCTTAGGGTGCCTGGGTGGCTCAGCTGTTTAGGCGTCTGCCTTCGGCTCAGGTGGTGATCTCCCAGTCCCAGCATGGAGCCCCACATCAAGCCCCATGGCAGGATCCCAGTGCAGTGGGGAGTCTGTTTCTCCCTCTCCCCCTGCCTCTCCCCACTGCTTATGCTCTCTCTCTCTGTCTCGAATGAATACATAAAATTAAAAAAAAAAAACAAACACACAACTATAAAGACAGAGCTCTTCTGTCAGTCTTCGACTGTGAAGAATAGTACCCCAGCACTGAAATCAAACACCATGGACCGCAAAGCTAGGCTGACACAAACCAAATGAAAGAACAGTGATTGGGCTGCAAGGTAAAGAGGCCCCAGGGGTAGGCAGTTCAGGAAATGGACCTTAATTACTGTTATTTGTTCAATCAAACCTAGAATTTCTCAAGTCTGCTGGGTAGAGTGGATGATAAAACAAATAGAGGGATCTTTTGAAGATTTCTGGATCTGTCTCAGGCCTCCTTCCGTCCCTGGGGCAAATCCAAGGCCTGGGTGTTCAAGGAGCCCCAAGTGGGGGGGACAGGTTGGGGGGTGGGGCAGGGCTGACCGACAGTGCCTCTGAAGTGGGCATCTCCACCCTCCATGAAGACAGCATATAGGAATCTGACAACACATAGGAAGATGGGGTCGTGGGAGGATGGCAATGAAGTTGGAGGTAACTGAGAAACCTCTCTGGCCCAGGACTTGCTGGTGAAGGTGGGAGGAGGAGCCTGGGGGAAATTCACCTACCCCCACTTATGTTGGCCGGTGGCAAACAGAACACATCACAAATATTAATGGAGAACCAGGAATCAGAAGGTAATATTTAGCTTGTTTTTTCATGAACACTTTGGAATTAAATAAGACACAAACAATAATCACATTCTGCTGTAAAACTGATCTGGTTCATATCACTAACTTTCTCATGGTACTCTGTAAGGAACACCATGCTAAGGATATCCCACTCCAAGAACAAGTTTGAGAGACAACATTCTAATCAAATTAAAACTCATCTGACAGACTAAATTCCTGGTTACCCTCAGGCATCCAGAATGTCTTGAAAGGAAGCATTCCAAAGCAGGAAAAACAAACCAAAATAAAAAGTAGTTGTCACGCATAAATGGAAACCTGAAGATTTAACCTGTGATAATACAACTTCCCATTCACCAACTAGAAAGTGAGAAGGCTTGATGCACAGACATTCTAGACAATATCCAGTCTTCCCAAAGAAACTGGAGAAATATAGAAAAAACAGGCTAAAATAGGCAACAGAAAAGATAATGGAAGCAACTGACAAGTTTCTATGAACATGGGGCACCTGGGTGGCTCAGTTGTTAAGCATCTGCCTTCGGCTCACATCATGATCCCAGAGTCCCTTAATTGAGACCTACATCAGGGTTCCTGCTCAGTGAGAAGCCTGCTTCTCCCTCTCTGCTTGTGTTCCCTCTCTAGGTGTTTCTCCCTCTCAAATAAATAAATAAATAAAATCTTTTAAAAAAATAGTTTCTATGAACACAATTTACTGAGTACCTACTACATGCATCACACACTTTATTTGATTCTTCACACACATTACAGAATTTATTGTTCATCATGACCCTATGTTGTTATATACCTCTATTCAGGATGAAAAGTTGATCAAATAAAGACACATCCATAAATTAAAGAACGGGGATTTCTGTTTCAGTTGGGTGCCTCCTAAGTCTATTTCTTTCCACTGCTTTATAATGTTTAGTTATCAGTGTAATATTTTGGGGCAGAGGAGGGTAAGAGGAACTAAACACTGCTCCTTGGTAGTCTACACAACGCATTTCTACAAATTAGAAAAAGGCACAGCATGAGCAAGCCAGCAGCAACTACATCTCAGCTCTCACTTTTCTTTCTCAGCTGGTTACCTTTGTGCAGTACACAAACTACACAACCTCATATGGCAGCCCTAGTGCTAATGTATCCCCAAAATTCCTCCTGATCTGCTTAATTCTACTGCCTGGATAAGTTCCTTTTATAAATTGTCTTAACTTCATAAAACTCCTCTCACTGGAACTAGGTCTCTAGGGAATGATTTATTTAAAATCTGTCCCCCACACTAGCATCTATATTCCATCAAAGCAAGAACTATCCACTTTGTTCTAGGCTCTCTTCTCTTCAGTGCCTAGCCTGGTGCCTGCAGCAAAGCTGGTACTCCCTAATATCTGTTGAATACTTTGGAAGCTCACAGTCTATAAGTACAGAGAGCACTCTTACCAAAGTAACTGGCATGAGAAGGACAGGCAGAGAGCAAATGAACGGTGCAGCCCCAAGAGGGAGATGTTACTTCTAGCTGGGGTCATCCAGAAGCACTCACGTATTTTATTTTGCTGGCCTGTTTATCTTTTATTAGCTCCAAATGTCGGGCACAGACCAAAGTCAAATATAAAAATATCTCCACCATCTAAAAGGGAGCATTTGTTTCCTAACCTTTCTCTTTCCTTTTTTTTTTTTCCAAATAAACTCTATGTCCAACGTGGGGCTTGAACTCACAACCCTGAGATCAAGAGTCACATGTTCTATGGCCTGAGCCAGCCTGGTGCCCCTTCTTTCCATTTTAAAGATTATAATGGCAAGTGGGCCCATTATGGCATCAGAGCTGTGTGACTTCTATATTCCAGGGGCCTGTACCCTAACTTCATGCACGTACGAGGGCTGAACTCTTGGGTGAGGCTATACTCTTCCATTCTCACACTTCCATCAAAGTGTAACACTTGGATCGTGCCTTGGCGAACCTCCTTGTATTCTATCCTGGTAACCACGGCACTGACAGGCAAGAAAGGCAGCATCAGTCTCCTTACAGAATTGAACATAAAGCCTGGATGAGTTATGTCACTTCCCAAATGCATTCTTCTTCTTTCCAACATAGCACCAGGCAAGGATAAGGGTAGAGAGTGGAGGCTGCTCACACGAGAAAGGGCAATTGAGCTAACCTGGATAATTCAAGACAGTCTTGAGAGCGCAGGGTTACCCCACGGGCAGGTGTTCGCGCATGCGTGTACGAGAAACCAAGGACAACAGAGCCTCAACACTCCGGCACTACTTCCACGTGTCAAACTTTGCAGCAAGTTCCACACTTTAAGAAGACAGAGAATTGTACACTGCACTGCTATCAGAACACAGATAATTAAAGATGAGAGTGTCTTAGGCAACCAGGGTGATCCTTCTACTCAGTACTCATTATAAATAATAGTTACCTAACATTTCTTAAACACTTCCTCTGTATCAGCCCTGCAACGTAAGCATTGCAATCCCCATTTTATACCAGAGGAAACTGGACTTTCTGATTGCAAAGATCGTCAGGATTCCAAAACCTGTTTTGATCTATCACCACATCTCCAGGAGACTTAGAGTACACGGTTTGGAAACTTCCTCCACCTGCCCCCACAGAGATACATAACATGAAGACACTATAAAGCAGGTCCGGGCTCGCAAGGCCCTGGGCAGTGAGAAGAGCCCACTGGACCTGCATGCTCCCGGCCCTGCCCCCACCGAGCACCATTCCAAGGGCTCGCTGTCAGAACAGAGCCACGCCCACGGGCATCCCAGAGTCTTTCTGAAGGGCATTCTTCATTCTATTAAGTTCTGGCAGTAGGAGTAACACTAATTTTTTTGAATAACAAAAAATTACAGTTGCGTATTTTCTAGGTGTCAGAGAGGGTCCTAAATTCTTGGCACAGGTTCATTTCATCCTCACAACCCTGCGAGGTAAATACTCATTTATGCCACTTTTTCATTGGCATTTTTGCCCTTTTTTTCACAAGAAAAAGTATTACTGAATTCGTTGGCATGAAAATGTACCACTTTTATAATCAGAAAAACACTGTAAAAGCTATACGGACTCAGAAAAGGTGCTGAAAAGACAAAATAAGAAGTGTTAAGAAGATAATCACGACCCAAAATGGTGTCACTTAGGTTACTACCTAACCTAACTACCTAACCTAATTACAGTGTCAACTCCCCAGAAACATATCCTTTAACCAGTCCACGTGGAATTTCCTGGTCAGCACTGGGAAGTTTACTGATAGACCCCCTCCACTCCCTGGAGGAGGCAACCTGCCTAAAACAACAGATTCTCTGCTAGTAATTTCCTGACCACCCCTCCCCCTTTAAAAACCTTTCCTCTTCAGTAGCCAAGGGGAGCTCCCCTCTACTTGCTCCATGTGAAGCTGCCAAATTCAGGGATCGATGAATGAAGCCAAATCCTTAAAATTTACTTGGTTGAATCTGAGTTAATTAACAAAAGACATGGAGAAAAAGAAGGTGGTTTACATTTTTTTCACACATTAAAAAGGAAGTAACTTTCTTAAGGTTGAGATGCAAACTCAGTCAGCTAGACCCTAAAACTGAGCCAGACTTCAGCAGTACCATCTATAAAATGAAGCAACCATCAACAGCTGCTGACAGACACACGCGATAAGAGTTGTGGTCTACAGACAGAGAGAGGATGTCTAGAAGTTTTGAGCAGTTATTTGGGGCTCCAGTTAAAAATGTAGACACCAAGCACAGAACAGAGTGAAACTGAGTTTGGCACCTGTAGCGAGTCTAAAATCCTACCCGTAACCCAATTCTCCTTGTACTATTAGCTACCTTCTTTCAACTATTATACTAAGAAAACTTTTTTTTTAAGATTTTATTTATTTGGCAGAGAGAGATCACAAGTAGGCAGAGAGGCAGGCAGAGAGAGAGGAGGAAGCAGGCTCCCTACCAAGCAAAGAAGCCAGATGTGGGATTCGATCCCAGGACCCTGAGATCATGGCCTGAGCCAAAGGCAGAGACTTAACCCTCTGAGCCACCCAGGCGCCCCTAAGTAAACATTTTTGAAGTTGCCATCATGTTCATTCATTTTGATTCTGCACAAAATGCTCATTTCTAAAATGTCCCATGGTTCATGTTTCCATTGCTAATATTAGAATTCCTCCCACTCTTTCTAAGACACATAAAAAAGATCATTCCAAACCCTTCAAAGTTAACTATTACAAGAAGATACCAAAGCAGAAGACAGAAAACAAAAATTATACTTAGGCTTAAAGCAAATTTAGTGTTAAGTTCTTCAGAAAGTTCCTTTTCGGGTGCCTGGGTGGCTCAGTGGGTTAAAGCCTCTGCTTTCGGCTCAGGTCATGATCTCAGGGTCCTGGGATCGAGGCCCGCATCGAGCTCTCTGCTCAGCAGGGAGCCTGCTTCCTCCTCTCTCTCTGCCTACCTCTCTGCCTACTTGTGATCTCTCTCTCTGTCAAATGAATAAATAAAATTTAAAAAAAAATCCTTTAAAAAAAAAAAGTTCCTTTTCCCTCAAAATACCACCTTCCAAGACCATAGATCATCTATATATATGATCTATGTATCACCTGAATACTTTACACACATATAAGCAAATTTTTGCTAATTTAACATCTTGCAATCATCCCCTTTTAGTTTATATGAAACAAAATAGTTTTGGAACGCCTGGGTGGCTCAGTCGGTTAAGTATCTGCCTTCAGCTCGGGTCATAATCCTGAGGTCCTGGGATTGATCTCTGAGTCAGGCTCCCTGCTCAGCATCCACTCAGCATCCGGGATGTTTCTCCCCTTACTCCCCCCCCCTCCCCCGGCTCGTGCTCACTCTCACCCACTCTCTTTCTCAAATAAATTAAAATCTTTTTAAAAAATTGTCTTGTGACCAATCTTGAAGTTATCAAATAACTGAAAGATGATCCACAGAAACAAGAATTTAAACTCCCACACATCAAACATTCATATTTTAAGTCAACGTTACAACACTACAAAAGCATGAAAGCTAACAGAAACTTGCTCCCTAATGTAAGAAGGAACCCCAGCCAGTGAAGCAATACAAATGTCCAGCTCCCTCGTATCAAAGTTATGATCATGAACACCTGTAAGGATTACAGGAGATCAGGGGCGCCTGGGTGGCTCAGTTGGTTAAGCAACTGCCTTCGGCTCAGGTCATGATCCCGCAGACCCAGGATCTAGCCCCACATCGGGCTCCCTGCTCCGCAGGAAGCCTGCTTCTCCCTCTCTCACTCCCTCTGCTGTGTCCCCTCTCTAGCTGTGTTTCTCTCTGTCAAATACATAAATAAAATCTTTAAAAAAAAAAAAAAAGATTACAGGAGATTAGCCATGTAAAGTGCTTGTTTATGAGCCCACGTGCCTGGCACACAGAGCAGTACTCCACAGTAGCTTAGAGCCACCCAGGTACCCCTGCTCATTCCTTTTTTTCTTTTTTTAAGATTTTATTTATTTATTTGAGAGAAAAAGAGTGAGTGAGAGCATGAGAAGGCACAAGGTCAGAGGAAGAAGCAGACTCCCCGTGGAGCTGGGAGCCTGATATGGGACTGGATCCCAGCATTCCAGGATCATGGTCTGAGCAGAAGGCAGTGGCTTAACCAACGGAGCCACCCAGCTCATCCCTTTCAATACAGTTGGTAGCCTCATCTACAAAACAAATAGTGTTAGTTCGCACATCATGGAAATATTAGGATGGAAAAGGTATTCAAAGCACTTACAACCTTGGGAAGAAGCTTTAAGCTCTAAGCTCCAGGAGACTCAGGGGCTGGGATGTGAATCTAGTTACTCCAAAGCAGCTATCACCTCACTTCTGCAAACTCCACCAGAAAGCTGGTGCTTAGAAAGACTAAACCTGGCTGCCAGCTTGCTTCCCAATGCTCAAGCAAACTCCCAAGGGCCCCCTTCCCCCTGAAGGCTCAGTCTGCACCAGGGACTTGCAGCTTACACCCTCTTAGCCCCATCACCCAAACCTCACATCTGACCAAAAGCGCTTCCCCTTTGTATTCTGGTTTGCCAACTTTTTTCTAAGAGGGCTTGGAGGGGGCGGGGAGCGGAGGGTTATAACTAGCTAAGAAATTACAACAGTGGCGCCCGGGCGGCACAGTCAGTTAATTGTCCAAACTTTGATTTCAGCTCAGGTCATGATCTCAGGGTCCTGGGATGGAGCCCAGCAGGGGGCTCCACGTTCATCCTGGAATTGCTTGGGATCCTTCCCTCTCCCTCTGGCCCTCCCCCTGCTCTCTCTCTTCCTCTCTCAAATAAATAAATCTTTAAAAAAAAAAAAATTACAACAAAAGCAACCACACCCACCCGGGGAAGCACTCAGCTGCGGTGCTGTGATGGATTCTAGCACATATGGACAATTTCTGCCAACCCATGAGGTAGGCAGTTACTTTCATTATTATCTCCACGGTTGCAATAACACTTGGGCTCAAGAAAATAAGTCACCCAAGGTCACAGTTCATTAGGGGTGAGGATAAAGACTAGACCCAGGTGTGTGACTTCAAAAGCAGTGTTCTTCAACTAAAACAAAAGTCAGCATTCTTCACCACCTCACCAAACCAAACAGGAAAGATAAGGGGGGGAGGGGGGACTCTTGATGTGAGTTATGACTTTGAGCCCCACGCTGGGCATAGAGATGAGTTTAAAAAAATAAAAAGGAAAAAAGGAATTACAGTTTAAAAAAATAATTTTGGAAAACTGAACCAAAATTCATTTTCCAATTAACTTACTGCTCGATAAATGAAAATATTAAAGAAATGGCAACCGGCTCCATATGGCAAGAAAGTGTTCTTTAGCCCTGACAACTCTACCATGGAGCGGTTTAACTGTGATCTGTGGATAGCCCCAGTTTCTACTCCTACAGCGTTTATACTCTGTGATTTGTGCAAACAAAATCATCTCTCATGCCCCTAACAACATCTGCCACAGCCTTGTGTTCCTTATAATTAAACCTCTGTAATACTTAATCTCATGATCACACAGAGATGAGTCAACCACATAAGAATGACTAGTCACCAGTCACCAAACTGCAATTTCCAGCCCACTGACAGACTGTCCCACTGTGTCTATATCCTAGATGAATAATTCATCCAGTGTATAGTCAATCATTTTTTAAGATTTATTATTTATTTATTTGACACACACACACACAGAGAGAAAGAGAGATGGAACAAGCACAAGCAGGGGGAAGGGCAGAGGCAGAGGGAGAAGCAGGCTCCCCACTGAGCCCCATGTAGGACTCGATCCCAGGACCCTGGGATCATGACCGAGTCAAAGGCAGATGCTTAAGCAACAGAGCCACCCAGATGCCCCAGTATAGGCAATTTTTAGAAATTAAGAATTGAGAGCCTAGAAATAAATCCTAACATTTATGGTCCAATTAATTTTTGACAAGTGGGCCAATTTAAGCGAGAAAGAGCCATGTTTAAAAAAGAATGGTGTTGGAACCAGATATCCAAATGCAAAAGAATCCCCTTTCTTATACCATACATAAAAATTAACTCAAAACGGATCAAAGACCCAAATGTAGGAGCAAAAACTATGAAACTATTAGAAGAATTAGAAGAAAACACAGCACTAAATCTTCATGACCTTGAGTTAGGCAAAAATTTCTTAGATACAAAACCAAAAGCATAAGCAATAAAAGAAAAAATAGATAAAGTGAACTACATCAAATTAAAAGTTTTTATGCTTCAAATGATACCATTAAAAAAGTGAAAAGAGAACTCACAGAATAAGAAAATATCTGCAAATCACCTATCTGATAAGGCTATTTAGAATATCCAGAATCTATGAATTTAGATATCTAGAACATATGACAGAATATCTAGAATATATGAAGAACTTTTAAATTACAATAACAGGAGTGCATGGGTGGCACAGTTGGTCTTGGTTGAGATCATTATCACAGGGTTCTGAGATTGAGCCCTGTGTCCGGCCCCGGGGCTCAGCGGAGAGTCTGCTTCAGATGCTCTCTCCCTCTCCCTGTGCCCCTCCTCCTCTGTCTTAAATAAATAAATAAATCTTTAAAATTAAATAAATAAACAAATAAATAGAATAAAATTCAGTAATAAAAAACCACCCAATTTAGAAATGGGCAGGGGCCTGGGTGGCTCAATCGGTTAAGTGACCAGACTCTTCATTTCGGCTGAGGTCATGATTTTAGAGCCATGAAATCAAGTCCTGTGTTGGGCTCTGCACTCAGCAGGGAGTCTGCTAGAGATTCTCTCTCTCCCTCTCCTTCTGCCCCTCCCCCTGCTCACACTGTCTCTCTCAAATAAATAAATAAAACCTAAGAAATCGGCAAAGGATCTGAACAGACATTCTCCAAAGAAGATACAGGAATGGTTAATAAGCTCCCAAAAAGATGTTCAACATTATCAGTCATTAGGAAAATGCAAATCAAAACCAAAATGAGATGCCATTTCACACCCAATAAGATGGCTGTAAGTGAAAGAAAAAAAAGAACATAATAACAAGAGTTGGTGAGGACGTGAAGAAATCAAGAGCCCTCATACAGTGCTGGTGGAACAGTAAGATGCAGCAGCCTCTTTGGAAAATGACTTGACAGTTCCTCAAAATGTTAAACACATTTACCGTATGATCCAGCAGTTTCACAGATAGATACTGAAGAGAAATGAAAACATTTGCACACAAAAACTTGTACACAGATGGTGATAAAAGAAGGCAAAAAGTAGAACCAATCCCAAACAACCATCAACCAATACACAGATGAGTAAGATGTGGGATAATCCATAAAAAAGAAAGAAATACTGGTACATGTTACAAGCTGGGTGAATCCTGAACACATGTCCAGTGAGAGAAGCCAGTCAAAAGACTACTATATGGTTCTATCCATAAAACATACACAAGAGGCAAATCCACAGAGTCAGCAAGCAGGTTAGCCTGCTTAGGGGAAAATGGGAATGGCTGCTAATGGCCATGGAAGGCGACAAAATGTCCCACGCTTAGACTGTAGCAATGGTTTCCCAACTCTGGAATATCCTAAAAACCACTGAATCGTACAGTTTAAATGGGTGAGCTGTAAGGTATGTGAACTCTATCTCAATAAAACTCTTTTAATTTTTATAAAGAATTTCTTCAATAAAAAATAATGAAGTCCTTTTTAAAGAAATGGGGAAGTGCTAAAAAAAAAAAAAAAAAGGAAACCCTCAAATCATGATTTTTTTTTTTAAGTTGGCTATTTCTCCTCAACAGAAAAGTAAAAGCTTAGGCATTTCTCCAACTCCACTTTAAGAACAAAAAGGAAATCATGAGGCTTTTTTGAACACCTGTTAATTTAAACAGGAATCAAGTGTCCCGCAACGACAAATTCCTAGCACTTAGAAGCTGAAATCATTTCATGTGTTTAACTTATTGGTCAGCTATAAAATGCTTTGTAAAGTTTACATTTCCACATTCAGTTTTCTAAAGAAACTGCACATTGGCGATGGCTGAATCCTGGTACCAGAACTCTCATTTCTCCAACAATTTTCTTGTCTTCTACTGAAGCAGCCCTTTCAAAATGTCTCCTAAAAATCCAGAGCCAGCTAGAGACCCTTACAAAAACTAATTTGATGGTTTAACCATAATCTTGGCACCTACTTTTATGGGTGGCATATTCTTTTTTCTCTTGTTCTGTTCACCTCAGTATATTTCAGTGGTGGAAAATCAATATTTACATATGCAAATGAGGAGCAATGCAGATACCCCCCCATATCTGTAGCAGCTGTCCAGACAAATTAATCATCTCCGTTTCCTGTCTTAATGCAAAAATGGGTTAAATCTACTATGTCTAGGGGTGTCTGAGTGGCTCAGTCATTAAGTGTCTGCCTTGGGCTCCGGTCACCATCCCGGAGGCCCGAGATCGAGCCCCACATCCAGCTCTCTGCTCAGTAGGAAGCCGGCTTCTCCCTCTCTCACTCCCCCTGCACTGACATACATTAATACGTATGTGCCCGTTCCTTTAGAAAACCATAGACATTGGGTTCCTCATATACATACTTTTCTTTAATCCATATTTAATAGCACATCTTGGACTTCTCTCCCTCTTGTGTTCGCTCTCTAGCTATGTTTCTCTCTGTCAAATAATGAATAAAATCTTTAAAAAAAATCTATTATGTCGAAACCCACTTCCTAAATATGTAACACACATACCGCCACTACCATCATCTCCTTGAGGGGTAGGAGTAGTATCGAGAATGAAAACGGTGCCAGAAAATGCAGTCATACACGTTGAAATTCACACATTTAGGTTTGCTAAAACCTAAGATTGAAAACTTTAAAACTAATTGACACATGCTCATGATAAATTCAAACACCACAGCCAGATGTCAAATGAGAAAGGCTCCCTCCATTATCCTCTACCACCCAACCTCCTATTCTTACTCCAAGGCAGTAACCACTTAGGACAGTTTCTTTTTTAAAAAATATATTTTTTAAAGATTTTATTTACTTACTTGACAGAGAGAGCAAGAGCAGGGAGAGCGACAGAGGGAGAGGAAAAGGGAGTCCCGCTCAGCAGGGAGCCAGACACACGGGGCTCAATCCCAAGACCCTGAGATCATGACCTGAGCCAAAGGCAGATGCTCAACCAACAGAGCCACCCAGGTGCCCCATGACAGTTTCTACACAGATCTTCTATATGACAGTATACAGTCTCCTATATATGACAGTTTCTATATACTACAATGTATCTCAAAAGCTCTCAGAAATCTTCATGCATTTACAAGCACTGACATACATTAATACGTATGTACCCGTTCCTTTAGAAAACCATAGACATTGGGTTCCTCATATACATACTTTTCTTTAATCCATATTTAATAGCACATCTTGGACTTCTCTCCCTCTCTGCACAAAGTTACCTCGTTTTGTTTTTTTTTTAGGGGCAATCTAGTATTATATTGTATGGGAGACTAATACATTTTTATTTTAAATTAGTTTTCACTCCCAATGAGTTGAGATGTTCCCCATTTACTCCCAATACAAACAGTGGAACTTATTCCTTCAGAGATAAATAAACATGAACCCACAAGGTTGGTTTTTCTATCACTTCATCAACTCTGGATATTACACTTTTTTTGAGAGAGAGAGAGCTTGCATGGGGCAGGGCGGAAATGCGGGCAGAGGGAGAGGAAGAAGCAGGCTCCCCCCTGAGCAGGGAGCCTGATGTAGGGCTTGATCCCAGGACCCTGAGATCATGACCTGAGCCAAAGGCAGATGCTTAACCAATTAAGTCACCCAGGAGCCCCTGGGTATTATAGTTTTTAACTGCCAATCTGATTAGTGAAAAAATATCTCCATTTTTAATTGTATTTTTACATTTTCATTTACTGGAAATTTGCTCTTTTTTTCCCCCTAAAGTATCCATCCCTAACCTTTGTACATTTTTCTATTGTGTGTCTTTTCCACTGATTTATAAAAACTTTTCTGGTACACTAAGGAAAACATATCTTTATCCTACAAATCACTGTGTATCATTTGTGTTTGACTTTGTTTATATTTTGCTCTGGAGAAGTTCCTTATTTTCCTACAGTGAAATTCATCTATTTGTTTTATGTATCTTCCATCATAACTAGAAAAACCTTAGCCATTTCCAAGATTATTATTTTAAAAGTTCACTAATCTTTCCTCTTAATATTTTTTATGGACCTCTTTTAACCCATTTTAATATGGTTAAATACGAGAGCTACACATAATTTATTCTGATGTAAAGGACATGGATCAAATCTCAAAAGACATTTTTTACATCTTAAAATTTTGGTGCTGTTGGGCTCCTGGGTGGCTCAGTGGGTTAAGCCTCTGCCTTCGGCTCAGGTCATGATCTCAGGATCCTGGGATCGAGGCCCACATCAGGCTCTCTGCTCAGCAGGGAGCCTGCTTCCTCCTCTCTCTCTGCCTGCATCTCTGCCTACTTTTTGATCTCTGTCAAATAAATAAATAAAATCTTTTTTAAAAAAAAGAATTTTGGTACTGTTATCCCAACAAAAAGTGCCAGTCCATCCCATAACAGGCAACATTTATGAACTCATAGTCTGGGCCAGCTACTGTTCCAAGTGCAAAATCCTACGAAGACACTAGTGATCACCCCATATCACAGGTAAGTAACTAAAGGACAGAGGAAAGGGACACCACCGGTAAGGGGCAGGGACTATACCTACATTCAAGCGGTCCATCACCAGAATTGGCTCTTAATTACCAAACGTTACCACCTCTGGACGATCAACAAAAAAGTCTAAAATGTACATCAGAAATAGGTCTAGATGAATTCTCTCACTATAAAGCAAGCTTTTCCTTTTCCTATCAAACATAGGTTCATTTAATTGGCTTATCTAAAGCACTAAATATCAATATTACTATTTCTAAGCTACATTTAAAGGAAACCACAACTAAAGTACAACCTGTGTCCTTATGTCAAGTTTTTATTGTAGCTCATATGTTGTATCCACTGTGTCTCACACACGTCAAGGTGGAGCTGTGGTAGATCTGCTTTGCTTGGGTCCTTTTTCATCTCTAGAGCTGTGCCACATTGCAAGTAGGATTCAGTCTGTTTTTCAAGAACTCTAAACTGTATGAAAAAATTATCACGCCCAAAAGACTCAGTGGTTCTGATCTGGGCAGCGTCCCATCTCCCTGGGGCTTTGTGGGTCGCAGGTCACAAAGGTGCGGGCAGTGTTTTCACAAAGGCTGGTGAGTGCTACTACCATCTGGGGTTCATCGGCTCCGTGGAAGAGCCCCTCAAGAGAAAGAACTGTGGCATCCAAAAGACCGACAGCACAGCCCTGGGACACATTTGCTCACATCAGTCCTTCCAAATGCTACAGATGTAGTAACAAGTCCACAGCTTTTTCTTTCCCTCTTCCAAGAAGAACCTTACAGGATAGATGATTTGCGATCAGGAGCTCCGGACTTTCTTTATAGTACTAATTTTTATTATTCTCAAAGTCTTGCAAACATCAGGAAGAAGGACTGGAAGGATAATGGCTGACTGGAAGAGAGAAGGGACATCTCTCAAATAAAATAATCTGGGAATACCCTCAGACTCTCCATAATGAGGGCCAAACGCAATGAACATTAATTATCCTTCTTCTCCAGCACTCTGAAGTCCTGCTTTCTTTCTGTCACACCACGGCAGGAAAAAGAAGTCAGAGACTCAGCTCTGCTGGACCTCCTGCTTCCAAGAAAAGGCAATCCCGTGACAACCCTCATCACTCTCCTCCCCCCCATCATGAGGAAATCATTTACTGCTTCATGCTTTTCAAACCTGCAACAGAGAAGCTACTGCTTGGCCTAATAATTTGCATGGAGTGGCTCACTGGTTAACCAGCTCTTTCTAAACAGGCTAATGCCTCTTATTCAGCAACCTGTAACTTTCACAAACAACGTCACTTGGTAGAAAAGCATATTCTTAAAAACTGCTTTCTGTTAAATCCTACAATCCACGGACAGAGCAGAACTTTCTGCGGGGGGGGAAAAAGGTAAACAATGATTTGGTCGTTTAAGGGAAGAGAGAAAAGACAAGGGGTGTACACTGATTTTATTACAGCAAAACATGGTATCAAAAACCAATATGGGACATCAACGGTAAGATGCTTAAAATCTATAGCCATAAGCTCTTTGTTGAACTGCTCTGCAAAGACAGTAGACAGGGGCGCCTGGGTGGCTCAGTTGGTTAAGCGATTGCCTTCGGCTCAGGTCATGATCCTGGAGTCCCGGGATCGAACCCCACATCGGGCTCCCTGCCTGGCGGGAAGCCCACTTCTCCCTCTCTCACTTCCCCTGCTTGTGTTCCCTCTCTAGCTGTGTTTCTCTCTGTCAAATAAATAAAATCTTAAAAAAAAAAAAAAAGACAGTAGACATCTTCAGGATAAAATAGCAAATAAATAAAAATCTATCATTCGCTCTCTTGTCATTTAGGAACTGTGTACTGGACACTGAGCACGGCCAAGCCTGGGGAGCAAGATGACAGCCCCTGGACCCTGATTTGCTGTTGATGGTGGAAGAGGCCCTGAGCTCTGGGGGCCCTCTCTCCTCTTCAGTAACATGAGAGGGTGGGTGTGTCCCTCCCCTACGGATCCTTCTGGCTCCAGAAATCACCTGTGCCTTCCCAGATTCTCACAGGCCACAGGCCACCGGATGACAGTAACCCAGGACCAGGAGTGACAACTATCACTCCCCCCGGAAGTCAGGAGTGAGACTTAGGTTGCCTTCAGCCAACCAAAGACTTACCAAGATGGCTCCCATTTCAAACTGCTTGATCGTTATCCTTAAAAATGATCTGAGTTGCTAAAAGTTCTAGATATTTTGGCTTCCAACTGAAATCGCTCATATCCAGAGGCCCAATGCCCCTTTGTGAGTACATCCCAATTTATAGTTTATGGTTTGGGTGGATGCTGGGATTTCCACAACCAGCAGGATCAAACCAGCTGTGGTCCTCTTACAAACCAGGCACCATAGCGCATGCCAACCTCTAACTCCACCTGCCTCTTCTGACTATTATACAAAGCCATTGCCTCCCTCTCCAAGATCCAAGCTGGCGGGTCATTTCGGCATCAGGAGGCCCACAGGAAGAATTAAACCAGAGCTCCCAAAAATGGAGGAGAGCTGCTTCCAAATAGGAAGTTCCTGTCTCTAGAGCTATTCGCTTATTATGGTACAAGAAATCTGAGCACAATTGGGTAGGAGGAGCAGAAGACCCTTCCAGCCACTTCCAGTACCAGCTTTCTAGGAGTTGATCCAAAGGCAAGCAGGGGGGAAGCTCCTCCCTCACGCAGCTAACAGGAGTGTAATTGGGTCGTTCAGTCTTGGTAAAGAAGGTCTCCAACACCCAGGGTTTCTAAGCTGCTCATTCTATAATCATTCCTGCTATACTTGCTTTAAAAACACAAATCACAAATTCGTCCCAATGGGATTGATATATCTTTCAAAGATTTTATTCATTTACTTAAGAGACAGAGAGAGCACACACGCGTGCTCGAGTGAGCAGAAAGGGGCACAGGGAGAGGGGGAAAGAATCTGAAGTAGATTCCGCACTGAGCACAGAGCCTGATGTGGGACTCGGTCCCACAACCATGAAATCATGACCTGAGCCAAAACCAAGAGTCTAACACTCAACCGACTGAGTCACCCAGGTGCCCCCTAACAGGATTGATACTAACTGTTCAGAGCATGTCATCCTAAAACATGACACACTTTGGCATAATGAGTACTTTAAGTTCAAGGCACTTGAGAAACAGCAGGCACAAGAAGGACTGTGGACTTCCTTTTTCTTCCTGAAAGAAGGAGATAAACTCCCTCAAGAAAGATGCCCTTCTTGTAAGGGGAGGAAGACATTCTTATGAAAGACCAGAAGTTGAGATGGACAGAATCCTATTAAAACAGGCCTTATTAAAATAATTCTTGGGGTGCCTGGGTGGCTCAATTGGTTAAGCGACTGCCTTCAGCTCAGGTCATGATCCTGGAGACCTGGGATCAAGCCCCACATCAGGCTTTCTGCTCGGCGGGAAGCCTGCTTCTCCCTCTCTCAGTCCCTCTGCTTGTGTTCCCTCTCTACCTGTGTTTCTCTGTGTCAAATAAATAAATATATAAAATCTTTAAATAATAATAATAATAATTCTTATTTTTCTAGTAAGCCTCTCCATAAAGTTAATCACTTTTCCATACAACTGCCTCTCTTTGTTCAACCTAATATAAAAACAAGTAGGTTTCACCATTTCTTCATGTCTTCATTTCATTATGAGGGCTCCCAAGTCACATAAACCTTACATTAAATGAATATGTATGGTTTTCTCCTATTAATTTGTCCACCGGAGATGCTAGGAGGGTCAAAGAAAACTTTTTTCTTCCCTGCCATATTAGGGAACAATTTGAACATAACAGGATGTTTAATTTTATCTGTGACAGATACCCACTGAAGGCAGAAAACTATACTCAGCTGTACTGAGCTGCATAAGAATACATGAAACACACACACGTCAGTTCAGCCAGCACTTATGAATTTCCAGAACACATGTGGTGTTATACCTTTCCATCCAATTTCAGATAACCTTCCTTCCATGACTTCACAGTAACTCACAAGCTGCAACTCTTCCAACACCCATTTCCACAAGCAAATTTCAGACCTTTTGAAAATCAAGTGCCAAACTTTTCATGTTTTATGTATTTCTTCTTAACCATTTATTCTTTTTAAAAAGACTGTATCTACTTATCTGAGAGAGAGAGAGCACACAAGGGGAGTGGCAGGCAGAGGAAGAAGCAGGCTTCCTGCTGAGCAAGGAGCCCAAAGCAGGACTCAATCCCAGGACCCTGAGATCATAGCCAGAGCTGAAGGCAAAAACCTAACTGACTGAGCCACCCAGGAGCCCCTCTTCTTAACCATTTAACATTTGTAAAACTATAATACCATTTTTTTAAAGATCTTTTATTTATTTATTTGACAAAGAGAAACACAGCTAGAGAGGGAACACAAGCAGGGAGAGTGAGTGAGAGAGAAGCAGGCTTCCCGCCAAGCAGGGAGCCTGATGCAGGGCTCAGTCCTAGGACTCCAGGATCGTGACCTGAGCCAAAGGCAGATGCTTAACCACTGAGCCACCCAGGTGCCCCTTTTTGTTTGTTTTTTAAAGATTTTATTTATTTCCTTGAGACAGAGACAGAGAGACAGAGCATGCACGGGGAGGAGGCAGAGGGAGAGGAAGAAGCAGGCTCCTCGCTGAGCCAGGAGCCAAACGAAGGGCTCAATCCCAGGACCCTGAGATCATGACCTGAGTCAAAGACAGACACAACCAACTGAGCCACCCAAGTGCCCTGGGCCTATGGTTTTTATTGTGCAGTTTTGCACAGTGTGATTTTTAGGAATTTATATTCACAATGTGTTACAGTAGGACTGTTCCCAGTTGTTTTTTTTAAAGATTTTATTTATCTATATGAAAGAGAGACAGAGAAAGATCACAAGTAGGCAGAGAGGCAAGCAGAGAGAGAGGAGGAAGCAGGCTCCCTGCTGAGCAGAGAGCCCGATGTGGGCCTCGATCCCAGGACCCTGAGATCATGACCTGAGCTGAAGGCAGAGGCTTTAACCCACTGAGACACCCAGGCACCCTGTCTCCAGTTTTCTAACCTAAGGAGGCACAGGCATAGAGAAAAATTATGTAAGACTTATTTATAATAGTTTGGGGATTTTTTTTTTTAAAGAAATACACTAGGGGCACCTGGTTAGCTCATTTGGTGAAGCATGAGACTCTTGATCTCGAGGTTGTAAGTTTAAGCGCCATGTTAGGTATACAGATTACTAAAAAAAAATATAACCTTAAAAAGAAAAGAAAAAAGAGAAAAGGAAGGAAGGAAGGTAGATACTAAATGTCTAATAAAAGGAAAACAGTGAAAAAAATCCTGGTATGATCAATTAAATGTGATGCAGTGATTATAGTATTTGCTTTTTTTTTTAAAGATTTTATTTATTTGCCAGAGAGAAACACAGCCAGAGAGGGAAGACAAGCAGGGGGAGTGAGAGAGGGAGAAGCAGACTTCCTGCTGGGCAGGAAGCAAGCCGAAGGCAGTCGCTCAACCAACCGAGCCACCCAGGCACCCTACAGTATTTGCTTTTAAGAATTCTTACAATATGTAAAAAGAATTCCCATGATATGTTAAAATGTTCATAGTGTTATGTTATCAGTTAGAATATAAAATAGTACATAAAGTACAGTCTAATATATTTTAATACTAGAATTAAAAAAAAAACAAAATATTAACAGGGTTTGTTCTCTCTGGGATTATAAATGATATTTACTTTCTTCTTTATTCTTTTCTGTATTTCCCAGATTTTCTATAATAACTATTTTATTATAAAGCAGAAAATACAGTTTTAAAATTTCATGAATTACAGTTTTAAAATTTTATGAATGTGTTACTTAATTCATCATTTGCTAAAAATATTCAGTAACTATCTATAAATTGAACCACCTATAAGAGTTTCCATCACTAATGGTGAAATTCTCACTCATCCCTTCTTCAAGATGTTACAATACTGTAATCCTTAAAATAACATTATAAGATATAAAAAGGTAATAGAGGATAGAATGCTTAAAAATATTCAACTAGGGGCGCCTGGGTGGCTCAGTTGGTTAAGCGACTGCCTTCGGTTCAGGTCATGGTCCCGGAGACCCGGGATTGAGTCCCACATCGGGCTGCCTGCTCAGCAGGAAGCCTGCTTCTCCTTCTCTCAATCTCCCACTTGTGTTCCCCTTCTGGCTGTGTTTCTCTCTGTCAAATAAATAAATAAAATCTTTAAAAAAAAAAATTGAGGGATACCTGGGTGGCTCAGTTGGTTGAGCGACTGCCTTCAGCTCAGGTCATGATCCCGGAGACCCAGGATCGAGTCCCACATCGGGCTCCCTGCTAGGCGGGAAGCCTGCTTCCCCCTCTCTCCCTCCCCCGGCTTGTGTTCCCTCTCTCGCTGTGTTTCTCTCTGACAAATAAATAAAATCTTAAAAAAAAAATTTTTTTTAATTAAAAAAAAATTGAATTAATATCCCTCCCCAAAAAGATAAAAAAGATAAAAGAAATGAAAATGGCCTCACATAGACTTGGATTCAAATATGAATAATTACATTAAATATAAATGATTTAAACATTCAATTAAATAGGCAAAGATTGTCAGGCTGGATCAAAAAGCAAGTCCCAACTACTACACATTGTTTATAAGACACACAGTTTTAAATATAAGACACAAATGAGTTGATGGAGCACCTGGCTAACTCAAGTCAGTAGAACATGTGACTCTTGATCTTTGGGTTGTGAATTCAAAGCCCACATTGAGCACAGACTTTATTTAGTTGTTCATTTGTTTTTATTTGACAGAGAGAGACACAGGAGATAGGAAACACAAGCAGAGGGAGTAGGAGAAAGAGAAGCAGGCAATTCCCACTAAGCAGGGGGCCCGATGTGGGGCTCGATCCCATGACCCGGGGATCACAACCCAAGCCAAAGGCAGACGCTTAAAGACTGAGCCACCCAGGTGCCCCCTTATTCAAAAAAAAAAAAAAAAAATGGGTTGAAAATTAAAAGGGTGATATGGCTTTTTAGAAATCAGACAAACGCTTGAAGCTAAAGAGCATTTCCAGAGATAAAAGAGATAATTTTATTAAAAGATCCATTCAGGGGCCCTAAGCGGCTCAATCCGATAGCATGTGACTCTTGATTTCAGGTCAGGTCCTGGGATCAAGCCCCAGCAGAGTATCTGCTTAAGATTCTTTCTTCTCTGCCCCTCCCTCACTTGCACACACACATACACATCCTCACTCTCTAAAATAATTAAATAAATCTTTAAAAAAAAAAACAAAGGATTAATTTCTTAAGGAAACATAAGAATCCTAAATGTGTGTACACCTAATACAGTTTCAAAATATATTAAACAAAAAAATGACAGAACAAATGGATGAGACAAAAACACAATCATTTTAGAAAAGACCCTTCTCCCAGTGATTGACAGAATTAGATGATCCCCAACACTACCACCACCACCACCACTAAAAAATCAGTAAAGTAGGTGGCGCCTGGGTGGTTCAGTTGGTTAAGCGACTGCCTTCAGCTCGGGTCATGATTCCGGAGACCCGGGATCGAGCCCCACATCAGGCTCCCTGCTCAGCGGGAAGCCTGCTTCTCCTTCTCTCACTCCCCCTGCTTGTGTTCCCTCTCTAGCTGTGTTTCTCTCTGTCAAATAAATAAAATCTTAAAAAAAAAATCAGTAAAGGAGATCTGAGCACACGATCAATCAACCTGAACACTATACACAATAACTGTAGAATATCTGTTCTTTTCAAGGGCACATGGGGTAGTCACCAAGATATATCATTTCTGGGCCATGAAACAATAGCTTTAAAAGGAATTAATATTATATAATATGTTCTTTGATCACCACAAAAGAAAATTTAAAATCAATAGCAAAAATACTCCTGAAATATCCTCAAATATTGGAGAATAACAACAAACTTCTAAATAACCCATAGGTCAAAGAATAAATCATAAGAGAAATTCGAAAATACCTTAAATAATAACAAAAACACAACATCAAAATATGTGGGATATAAATTAGTTTTAAATACTCATTTTCAAGAAAAATCAGAGCTTTAAAAAATGGTCTAAGTTTCTGCCTTTAAAAAAAATTAATGAAAGGGCAGATTAAACTCAAGGTAATTATTAAGACAGAAATAAAGAGCAGAAATCAATAAAATAGAAAACTGACAATAAAAAAATTAATTCTTTCACAAGGTTTTTTCTGTTTTGTTTTGGTTTGGGGTTTTTTTTAGAGAGCAAGAGAGACTGAAACAGAAAGAGAATCTTGAGCAGGCTCCATGTCCAGCACAGAGACTGATCCTGGGCTTGATCTCACCACCCTGAGATCATGACCTGAGCTGAAATCAAGAGTCGGATGCTTAACTGCATGAGCCACTCTTTCCTGTTTAATAATGAAATTAATAAACTCCTAGCTAGAGTCATTAAAAAAAGAATAAAGAGGGCACCTGGATGGCTCAGTCAGTTAACTGTCTGCCTTAGGCTCTGGTCATGATCTCAGGGTCTTGGGGTCAAGCCCTGCATCAGGCTCCCTGCTCAGTGGGAAGCCTGCTTCTCCCTCCTTCTCTCCCTCTGTGATCTCTCTCACTCTCGCTCTCTCAAATAAACAAAACCTTTTAAAAATATTTAAAAAAATAAAAACAAAAAAATAAAAAACACAAATTGCTCATATCTACATTAACTGTTAGTCATATCAAGATTAATCTATCAGGGGTGCCTGGGTGGCTCAGTTGGTTAAGCGACTGCCTTCGGCTCAGGTCATGATCCCGGAGACCGGGGATCGGGTCCCACATCGGGCTCCCTGCTCAGCGGGAAGCCTGCTTCTCCCTCTCTCAGTCCCTCTGCTTGTGTTCCCTCTCTGGCTATGTTTCTCTCTGTCAAATAAACAAATAAAATCTTTAAAAAAAAAGATTAATATATTAATCTAAGTAATGGATTTCTACAAAGGATTCACATTTAGAAAATCCACTGCATTAACCCCAATCAGGATTGGAAAAAATCAAGCAGGGGATGACAAGATTAGGAGACTTTAGTAGATCAGCCTGCTGGTGAGGTGAAGGAAATGATGGTGCAGTGCAATGAAGGGAATAGAGGGAGGAAAACCTGTTTATACAAAACACATTTCCACCTTCCTGCCTCTAAGCCAACTCCCTTGACAATCTTGTCTCACTTCAGAGGTTGTTGTCTGCCCTCTGGTCAAACCACAGTGGGTGCTCACTGGGGCAGAGTTGGTCATACTGGTTCCTCACACCATGTACTCCACACGGACTATCTCACTCAGCTGCCATTCCTACCTTCTCTTAGGGCTCTTCCGGGACTAAAGAATCTGGAAAGTAAAACCACATTTCTCCGACTCCTTTGCATGTTAGAGGCCTGACAATTGGTAACACCACTGGAAGGAAAACAAAACAGGGGCTACCCTCCTGCCGTGGTGTCTGGGGTCAAGCAAGGTTCCGGGACAGGAAAGAGCTGCCTCGGCTAGACTGGGAGGTCCTGCGCTGAGCCACCAGCTCCATGGGTGTCAAGAAGCAGCCAAAGTGGTGACACCAGCTTCCGGTTCTAGACTTCTGGAATACAGCAGTGGTATGTTCTCAAATCCAAGAGCTTCAAGGGTGGTCCCTGATTCTTGCTGCTCTACTTCTTCTATTTCTTAAAGAGCTAATGCCCCACATTAAATGCCCTTCTGCTTAAAATAATCTTAATTTCTTGAATTGTAAATGACACCCCTGCAGCACCACTTCACAGAGAACAAAGAGTCAAGGATGTCTAGTTACGATCCTTTACAACAATTATATAAGGGAAGCAAGACACAAAGTTCCTTCATTTGATGAACAAAGAAACCAAGACTCAGAAAACTTAAGAAATGGTAACAGCATTGAGCCCCCAACATCGGGGGGGTTAGATACACACTTAGAAGGGACTTTTTTTAAAAAAAGACATCTAAGCTTTGGGGATGCCTGGGTGGCTCAGTCAGTTAAGCATCTGCCTTCATTCAGCTCAGATCATGATCCTAGGGTCCTGGGTTGGAGTCCTGCATCGGGCTCTCTGCTCAGTAGGGAGCCTGCTTCTCCTCCTTCTGCCTGCTGTTCCCCCTTGTCCTATCTCTCCCTCTGACAAATAAATACAATCTTTAAAAAAAAAAAAAAGACATCTAAGTTTCAGATGGGGAATTAAAAAAGGGGTATCTTTCAAAGTCTCTTCCAAAAGTTTCTCTGATTCCATGATCTACCTCAAAAGTCACCCCAACAGCAAAACCCGATCTTTCCTAGAATTAGACTCGAGGATTTTCCAAAGAATAAAATCCCAATGGATCATACAAATTTAAATAGGAAAACATGGGAGAAAGGGTTTGTTAAAGGAGGAGGAAGAGAAAAATCAAGGGGATGGAGGTGACCTCCTGACCAAATGTTGGCAGCTTCCAGAACTTAGAGAAAATGAACTTCAGCATCCTGCAGTCTGGAAACAGAAAGTGTTCAAGCCTCTTCACTACGCATACCAATGGCCAGCCCCAGATCTGTTGGGTTGTAACCTGCTCCTCCTTTACAAGGGCAATCTGTTCAGATCCCTCTCTAAAATCAACCACAGGCCCACAAAGGAGTCACGGATGCCAGGTCAAGAAACCAAAGTAGGGCTAACTAATTAACTTAACTGAAGTTCTACCCTCTCCCTGAAATGTAGTCCTCCCCACCCTTCACCCCCTCCCAAGAAATATAGTCTTAACCAGTCAGTCAAGAATTTTGCAGTCAGCACCAATGAGGTCATCTGTCACATGGGTCCTTCTCCCTTCCCACAAAGGAATATGAGGAAATCACCTGTTAAGAACCCCTGCTATGGACGCATGGGTGGCCCTGCTCGGTGGGGAGCCTGCTTCACCCTCTGCCTTGCTGCTCCCTCTGCTTGTGTGCTCTGACAAATAAATAAAATTTTAAGAAAATAATAAAAATAAAAAGGACCCCTGCTCTTCCCACTAAGGGAAAGTGATCTTGTCTAAAACAATCTTTTTTTTTTTTTTTTTTTTTTTTTTTTTTGCTAATAGCAACATTGCCCCACTCTCCTTCCTGTTAAAAACCTCCCATTTCCTAAAACTTCTTAAAGCACCCTTCTATTTGCTAGGTGGGATGCTGCTCAATTCATGAATTGGGTTTTTTCAAAAAATTTTTTTTTTAATTTTTAAGTAATCTCTACATCCATCGTGGGGCCTGACCCAACAACCCTGAGATCAAGAATTGCATGCTCCACTGACTGAGCCAGCCAGGCACCCCCAATTCATGAACTGTTTAATAAGGCCAATCAGATTTTTAATTTTATTCAGTTGAATTTTGTTTTTTAACACCTCAAACCACATTCCACTGAAACCTCACATCTCCCACATCTAGCTACTAACCTCCCTCCACTGCTACGGGTCTAAAAGATCATGACCTCCCCTCCCTGGCTTTAGTTCCTTAGCTTCCCAGGAGTCTCTAACCCACAGTGCCATCGCTGCTACTCCTTGGAAATGACGGCTGCCCCCAAACCCCCGGCTGCCCCCAAACTCCCGGGAATCCTGAACTCTCCTTACAAACTCCTAGGGTGTGAGGTGTCATCCCGACAAAGCCAAAACATCTCCCAGCCCAAACCCCACACTCTTCCCTCTCCAGGCTGGCTGCACCCTCCACTGCTTTATTCTCTTTCTATGTTTGCTACAGGAACATCTGCCTTTTAAAGCTTTGGGTTTGTTTTTTTGGTTCTGTTTTGCTTTCAGATTTTATTTTTTATTATTTTTTAAAAGATTTTATTTTATTTATTTGACAGAGAGAAACACAGCCAGAGAGGGAACACAAGCAGGGGGAGTGAGAGAGGGAGAAGCAGGCTTCCCGCCGAGCAGGCAACCCGATGTGGGGCTCGAACCCGGGTCTTCGGGATCATGACCTGAGCCGAAGGCAGTCACCCAACCAACTGAGCCACCCAGGCGCCCCTCAGATTTTATTTTTAAGTAATCTCTACACCCAACTAGGGCTAGAATTTACAATCCTGAGATTCAGAGTTGCTGGCTTCACCGACCCAGCCAGGCACACCCCCCCCCCCCAAGCCTGCCTTTTAAGAGATATCTCCACGGGTGGGTCTTTCCCGTAAGATTCTACAGTAGGTCTTTTTTGAGGTCAAAAGATTCCTCTGAGAAGCTGAAATATGGTAAGAACCCTCTCAGATGAAACACTATGTAACCGCAGGGCTGCAGAGAAACCAAGAGAGCCCATTTCTGAGGACCCAGTTCCCCACCTGCTCCCCTGGGTTGGTTCATTTACTCCTATAGAAATGTCTCCGCCCTCCACCCCACCCTGTGAACCCACTTCTTCCTCCCCCGTCACAGGCATAAAAGCTCCAAAGCCGATATACACCAACCTCAATCCAGTTCTCTGAAGAAGTTCTGCGCAGGAGAGATCTTATACTAAGAAAATCCATCAACAATTCACTAGTTGAGCCCAAGCATGAAAGCTAACACCTTCAAAGTTAACATCTTGAACTAATATTATTCTAGGTACCCAGTGAATACTTATCAATTGACATATTGCTTTAGGGACTGTAAGCTTTTCTTTTTTTTCCCCCCCAAACAGCAAAGAAGTCACCAGTGTCCCTAAGAATGTTAAAAAGAAAACCATAGGCCCAAAATGGTGTCACTTAGGTGAAGTGAACTGCAGTTTCAACCCCTGAAAATTTAACTTTCAACCAGTTAACATGGAATTTCCTGGTCAGCACTACGAAGTTTACTATGAAGTTTATGAAGGAGTAGACTCCTTCCCCTTCTATTCCTCTTAGGAAGACAACCTAGTCTAAAAACAGTGATTTCTGCACTGATGATTTCCTTCTTCCCTCTCCCTCCTACTTTTGAAAACCCTTCCCTTTTGGAGCGCCTGGGAGGTGCAGTCGGTAGGATGTCAGATTCTGGGTTTCTGCTCAGATCCTGGTCTCGGGACGTAGGACTGATCCCTGAGTGGGCTCAATGCTCAGGGTGGAGAGTGCTTGAAATTCTCTCTCTCTCTCCTTCTGCCCCTCCCCCTTATTCACACCCTGTCTCTCTCTTCTCTCTCAAATAAATAAATCTTAAGAAAAAAATAAAAGGAAAAGAAAACCCTTCCTTTTCTGTAGACCTTTGACGCTCTCTCTCTTCCTTACCAGATGGACTGCTGCCCAATTCATGAATCGATTAGTAAAGCCAATTAGGTCTTTAAAATTTACTTGGTTGAATTTTTTGCTATTTAACAGGAATAATGCTACCAAAGAGGAAGAAAATGCATACTGATAAAGAATCCTATTACAGAGAACATTTTCATTACTATGGTTACAAAATGCTGCCATTGTTTTCTGGGAATACCTCTGGAGGAGTTCAGTGAGCAAGGAGTCAACAACAAAAGGCTGAATTCTTCCTTGTTTTGGTGAACCGAACCGCACACACGCACACGCGCACACACACTAAGGATCAGAGCATTCAGAGACTCAGCTCTCTGTGAAATTACTAAGATATAATGCAAGAACAAAAAAACGGAAAATAAATCCTATGGAGACCTCATGCACTTTGTTTCAAAGTATAGTTGGTCTGTTCATAAAAACAGTAAACAGAAGTCTAATTTTCCAGCTCTCCTACTTATCTCTGCATAAATAAGATTTAAGGGGTTGTGTGCATGTGTTTTTCCTACTTTTGTTTTGACTAGACAGTTTTCAGGAGGGGGAAAATGCTGTTTAACCACTGTGTACTGCAACCCAACTTCAAACCTGCAAATTGTTTCAAAATTTAATCTGTGTTAAAAATCCACTTTTTCCATAACAGCTGCTTTCCTTAAACATCAGCTCAGCTTTAATCGCAGAAGGCAAACTACAGAAGAAAGCCAAAGTAAAATCTTGTTTCTTGTAAAATTCAAACAGATGTTTTATGTAATCAAATCAATCCACTATTTGAATTTCCTTACACAAGCACCACACTGACTCCCACACTAGGTTCAAAAATCTTGCAAAGGTTCACTTTAGACTACTTGGAAAACCTGATCATTAAAGATCCAGTCTCAACCCTAAATTCAACTGACAATGACAAAATGCAATGAAACTTCACTAAGAGGGCTGCTTGCCAGGACACACAGAACACAGGATCTTTACGGTGTTAAAAAGAAAATCGGGGCACCTGGGTGTCTCAGTTGGTTGAGCGACTGCCTTTGGCTCAGGTCATGATCCCGGAGACCTGGATCGAGTCCCACATCGAGTCCCACATCGGGCTCCCTGCTCGGCAGGAGGCCTGCTTCTCCCTCTCTCACTCCCCCTGCTTGTGTTCCCTCTCTGGCTGTGTTTCTCTCTGTCAAATAAATAAAATCTTTAAAAAAAAAAAGAAAAGAAAACCACACACCCAAAATGGTGTCACTTAGGTTAAGACCCTAAATCAATAAATGAAGACCTAATACCTAACCTAACTGCAGTTTCAACCCTCCAAATACGTAAGCCTTAACCAGCTGACGTGGGAATATCCTGGTCAGCACTAGGAAATTTACGGATACATCCATTCCCCTTCCCTTAAGGGGGTGACCTTACCTAAAACAATGAATTCTTTGCTAATAATTTCCCTTTTTTCCACCCTTTCCACCCTTTAAAATCCATTCCTTTTCCACCCTCTCTATCTTTAACTTTTTACATTTTTAAAAACATTTTATCTATTTATTTGAAAGAGTGAGAAAGAGAGCATGCACACCAGTGGTGAGGTGGGGGGGTTGGATGGGCAGAGGGAGAGGCAGGCTTCCGGGGAGAAGACAGGACTAGGATCATGACCTGAGCCAAAGGCAGACACTTAACTGACTGAGTCAACCAGGTACCCCACGTCTCTACCCTTAAAAACCATTCTACTTGCTAGATGGTATACTGCTGGATTCATGAATCAATTAATAAAGTCAATTAGATCTTTAGAATTTACTCAGTTGAAGTTTTTTCTTAAACAATAGTTATGTTATAGTTATAATTACAGGTACTGAAAACAATTCAAAAGATAAAATGGAACTGTGTCACTGGCTAGTTCGGCATGCCATCTTACTTGAGGACTTCCTTTATTTTATTTTATTTTATTTTATTTTATTTTATTTTATTTGGTGGGCTCTACACCCAATGTGGATGAGCTGTGACCAAAAGTTGGATGCTTAGGGGCACCTGGGTGGCTCGGTCGGTTGAGCGTCTGCCTTCAGCTCAGGTCATGATCCCATGGTGCTGGGATGGAGCCCCGCATCGGGCTCCCTGCTCAGCAGGGGTCTGCTTCTCCCTCTCCAGCGCCCCTGTGCTTGTGTTTCCTCTCTTGCCATCACTCTGTCATAAATAAATAAAATCTTAAAAAAAAAAAAAAAAGAGAGATGGACGCTTAACCAAGAGAGCCACCCAGTCGCCCCGAGGACTTCCTTTTTGAGGTCAAATTACCATAGATGAACTGAAATAAAAGTAGACAATGCGATCCTTACTGCTCTACCCTTGCAGCGCACACTGAAAGGTAAGCTTCCAAGTCTCATACTTGACTCGCTTCCCGATCCTGCATAGCTGTGGAAAGCCTATAGGTGATATTTATACAGAAAACCAGGCAGAATCGAGCTATGGGAAAGAGATTATCTCATTAGCAGACAGTCTGAGGCTGCCTTTCACTCCCCACAGGTCAGCCCTCTTCAGCCCTCCCAGCCAAGGCATCCCACGCAGCCCAAAGCTCTTTGTCAGCTTGCCCAGGTCAGCTATAAAGCAGCCCAAGAAAACAAATCCGAGGGAACCCTCACGCTAACTCTCCCGGCAACATAGCCACCTTCACGCTCTTCACTGCTTACGGTACATGACAGACTCCCCTCCTCAACAACTGAAACTTGTCAAAGTATACAACATCTCCGGACGCTCTCTGTATCAGCTCACCGGTGAGGTATATAAGCCAACAGTTCAGCATCAGCCACACACCACCCTTTGGCCGTGTGGGAGAGCGGCTGTGTGGGCACTTTAGTGCACTATGCCTACATTTTACAAAAACGAACAGAAAAATGAAAGTGCTGACACTAGTGATAAGAAGACAGGACTCAGACTTAATGTAACTGAACCAGAGATGAGCACCTGCATACAGCAGGAAAATAATGACTCAGACGCCACGTAGACAGGTAGTATCTATGTAAATAAAGGTAAGGAAAAAGTTCAAAGTTAAAGAAAATGTTAGAAATGACTAAAATATATTGCCAATGATGGTATTGAAAGGGGGTGTAATTCAGATTTTCTTCATTATTTTTGGTCTTTTAGATATAGAAAACACCCAAACCTATTAATAGTCACACTTACTACCTTTCACTCATTCAGCTTTATTTAACACCGCTGGAGAAGTTGTCATGCTTGAAGGCAAAATACCTACACCTGAATGTCAGCCCAGAAAACAAATGTCTACAGAGGAGTGGCTTGTGTCTGTTAAAAACTTCCCTGAC
>PITA01022235.1:0-30836 GCA_004023965.1 Spilogale gracilis | reverse complement strand
GAAAACTTCCAGACTCTTTCTATGAAGCCAGCATCACTCTAATCCCCAAACCAGACAAAGACCCCATCAAAAAGGAGAACTTCAGACCAATATCGCTGATGAATACGGATGCCAAGATTCTCAACAAGATCCTTGCTAACAGGATCCAACAATACATTAAAAAGATTATCCACCATGACCAGGTGGGTTTTATCCCAGAAATGCAGGGGTGGTTTAACACTCGCAAAACAATCAACATGATAGAACAAATCAATAAGAGAAGAGAGAAGAACCACATGATACTCTCAATTGATGCAGAAAAGGCATTTGACAAAATACAACATCCGTTCCTGATCAAAACTCTTCAAAGTATAGGGATAGAGGGAACATTTCTCAACCTCATAAAATCTATCTATGAAAAACCCACAGCGAATATCATCCTCAATGGGGAAAAAGTGACAGCCTTTCCTCTGAGATCAGGAACAAGGCAGGGATGCCCACTCTCACCACTGCTGTTCAACATAGTGTTAGAAGTCCTAGCAACAGCAATCAGGCAACAGAAAGAAATAAAAGGTATTCGGATTGGCAAAGAGGAAGTCAAACTCTCTCTCTTTGCAGATGACATGATACTATATGTGGAAAACCCAAAAGACTCTACCCCCAAACTACTGGATCTCATACAACAATAGAGAAGCTGAAAATTGAATGTGGGTATAAAGCGGCCAACTTTGGAAGGAGCAAGTCTCGCCCCTGTCCCCAGTCTCTGCACAGGTCAGATCAACAGGCCTGCAGGGCAGGTGGGCCCAGCAGGCAATCTATTCGCAACCTCTAATCCGGCCTGAGCTAGCTGAGCTCTTTGTTTTGAGGAGGAGGAAATGGGAAATAGAAAGGAGGTGACAGGCCTACTGCCCCAGAGAGAGCCCAGAAAGGACTGGACTGTCTGGGACTCAGGAGTCCCAGCCCAGAGCTCTCCCCAAGGAGTCCCCAGCCCCAGGAAGCATGGCCTGGAGTGCTGCTGAGCCCTTATTTTATCAGACCCTTCAGGGATGTGGGCCGGCCCCGGGACCTTGGGCAGGAGGGCCTCTTCGTGGGCTCCAGCTGTGCCCCAAGAGGGAGGTGGCTAGGCTTTATCAGCAGCCAACATCAGTGGCCGAGGGGGATGAGAGGGTGGTTAACAGGGCCCCGGCACCCCAGAGTGTTCCCTACAGTTCCCCCTGAAAAGGCCCGTTTGTTTAAAAATGAATTCGTACTGTACCCTACCATACACACCTGACCTTTAAGCCACCTGGGTCTGAGCTGAGTGGGGTCACTGACACCGGGATTTTTTTTCCTTTCCTTTTCTCCCTCCCCTCCACCGCAAAGTTTCATTGTTTGTATTTGGTCCAAGGCTTGGGCAAGAGCTCTAGGGTGGGTAAAAGCTGTTTAGGGGCTGCAGGGAAACATAGGCTCAGGCACGGGGATGCCAGAGTGGCTCTTCAAGGGCCACTAGGCTCAGGTGGCTCCTCGTTGTGCTTAAGAGTGAGCCTTTCGAAGGGGAAGAACCACCTGCCCAGCCCAGCCTGGGGACGGCCAGCCTGCGGAGATGCAACAGGTGCTTACTGTTGTCTTCTTGAGGAGTTTCACCTGCTCATCTAGTGGTTCTCTTCCAGGAATCACAGAGGTAGGGCCTGCGCTGGAAGAACCCAGGGCCAGCAGACCCGGAAGGACGTGGGTCAGGTTCTCATCCAAGTCTCGGCAGATTCCCTGGCATCATAGGTTTTACCCTTCCCATCTTGGGACGGCTTCCACACGTTCTGGGAGAGGCCCAGCTGCTCTACAACAGTGGACGCCCTTGCCCTTTCTCAGCCAGAAGGACAGAAGTGGCCTAGCCCTCCAGGGCCACATCATTGAAGTAGAAGTCTGAAGGGAGGGAGGCGGAGGTGGTCTGCGGGTACAGGCTGACGGGGCAGCCGAGGGCGGTCTCCCCCTCGGTGAAATAAATCTGATGTACCTGGGAGCTCGTGGTTGGTCAGCAAGAAGGAGCTAAGCTCAGAAAACGGTGTTGGCTGGTCTCGGAGGCAGGGGATGGCTAAGAAGATGGTTTCAAAGCTTGCAACTGGACAGGAGGTTGGAGGGGCCTGGGAGGCTGAAAGGAGGGGTGGTGCCAGGTCTAACCCTTGAACACACCGCAGAAACAGGAGACAGATTCGGGGGCGGCTGGCCTAGATGGAGTTTTTATGGTGCTATAAATGTATTTTCTCTTCCTTATGATTTTCTTAACGTCTTCCTCTGCCTAGTTTCCTGTTTTGTAAGCGGCAGTATGTAAAGCATGTAACGTGGAAATATGTCTTCATTGGCTGTTTATGTTAGGGGGAAGGCTTCCGGCCAACAATAGCTCTTAGCAATTCAGTTTTTAGGAAATCGCAAGTTATGTGCTGACCTCTGACTGCATGGGGGTTGGTGTCCTTGGGTTGTTCAGGTCAGCTGTATATACTAACGGGTTCCTAGAATGTTTTCCCTTCCTCACCAGGAAGGGAAGTAGAACCAATGGGGAATTTGCACTTGCCCGATGACTTACCAAACTGTCAGGCACTGGCATGGGACTCCGTTATCCCCTCTGGCCTCCTTTTCCTCCAGAAACAAAAGTGAGATGAGGAGAGGAGGCTTGCAGAAATCCCACAGTGAGGGGAGGGCTGGAGAGGAGGGTGGGCAGCCCACCTTGTCCAAAGCCCTTTCTGTGTCTCTGACGCAGGCATCTGCTCATTCACCAGGGAAGGTGAACTAAGGGAAGGGAACTAAGCCACAGGGAGGGGAAGAAAAAAACAAAAAAACAAAAAATAAAAGCCGTTCAGGAAATCCAGTGCTTTCTCTGCAGGCCCAAGGGTTTACTCAGACAGCCCGGAAGATCTGGTAAAGAAACCTTGTGTTGGTTTAAAGCCCAATGGGTTTTTAAAAATCTTCTCAAGAAGCTGCCTCATTTAGGCGGCAAAACTGACAGGGTTGGTGTGCAGGTTCTGAAACGTGCGGATAGAAACTTCACCAGTTTCCCTAGAGACTGGTCTCTCCATTTTGTGTTGCAAAGTAGCATCAAAAGCAGGTAACAGTGTGGGTGTATATGTGTGTGTACACACACACACACACACACACACACACACACCATTGTTTATGTTTAATGTTTAAGTCTAATGTTATCTAGGTTTGTTACAGTATCATAATACATAATATTATATACAGTTTTTCTTTCTTAAATACAGAAAACTGCACCTAGAATTTTCCTGTGGTGTCTCAGTTTCCCTTTTATTACTATTCCGGATGGACTTCTCTTCCCCATGTGTGGCTGGCTGGGGTGGGGGGGGGCGGGGGCTGGTGAACCCCCCTGTTGCCTGGGGGGCCTGCCTGAATTTCAGGAAGTGCAGGTGCCCTCTAGTGGCCACTGGGTGATGTCAGCGAGGAAGGAGGCCCGCTCGCTGAGGGGTCTTTGTTAACCGGCCCTAGAAGCTGTTCAGTCTGTTCTTTATGGGCTGCAGTTTGTTACTTGGATCATTCTTTTGACTTCTTCTGAATCGATACCATTTCTTCTCTTGTGTGGAGATAGTTGTATGGAATCTGCTGAAGGAAAGCAAATGACCCAGAAATATGAAGAAATGCTCTCTCTGCTGGAAAAGTAAGTGGCGTCTGGGATTGCATTGTTCTGCAAGTGGCATGGCCCCCTAGATGCCTTTTGTGGTTCCGGGTTTGTGCAGATTGCACACACACCCCCACCCCGCTCTGTGGCTGCCAAAGGACACTCTGTGTCTCACGATGGAACCACAATGTCTGAGCACAGGGTCTCCGGGGAATGCAGCTCCGTGCTCCTAACAGACACGGTCCGGGGTAGTGTTGTTGGGAGCATGAACTTGACAGAGCTAGAGGAAGTAGGGTGCTCCTCGTGGCACCTTGAGATCTGTGTCATGGAAAATCACAGCAGGGGCTCGCTAAGCAGAAAGCAACAGTTTGTGCTGCAGAAAGAGAAAAGGAGTTTTAGAAACATTTCCTGGGTCCTTTCAGAGAAAACACAAGAGTGACAATTTACACGGACTCCTAGTTGTTCCTGCTCTAAAGCAGGGGTAAGTCTTTTGTGGGCACAGTTTTAGCTGCCCATGCTGCCACAGGGTTAGCGGATCCCAAATCCGATGATGTTGGCTCCTCCCCTGACTGGGGGGCCTTTCAGTGCCTCCCCGGCCCACTCATGTCTCTTCTACCTAGCATGAACAGCACTCCCTGTGACCTTGGCCTCCCTCTTCGGCCTTGACCCTGGGTTCTCTCTGGCCTCAGGCATTCCCAGATCCCAGTCCACCCTTTCTCACATCTGCTGGGAGTATTGGTTTCCCTTTCACTGTCCTACCTCTGCTCCTCCTCTGAGATTCACTCAAGCCTCACCAGGGCCCGTCTTCCGGGAAGCCTTCCCGCTATTCTCCTCACGCACTCACCCCTGCCACGGGATACATACTGTCCTTTGCATCTCCCCAGGATTGTGCTTCTGTATTTCCTGTTCACCCGTGCTCCACAGCATTAGCAGCAGTGACCATGGGGTGTTTATTCATCATGCTGTCCCTCAAGCCCAGCATGGGGGAGGGGCTCAGTCAGTGTGTGACCACCAAGCCCCGGACACCTTGAGCACCTTGAAGATTAGTGTGAGAGCAAGTCTTAGCCAGTAACTTCTTCCGGCAGCTAATGAGACCAATCACAACTCCCATTACGCCCTGCAAAGATTGCACGGAGCCTTTCTTTCAGCCCGCCTCCGATTTAAGCTGGGCCACCTTTTGAAAAGAGGCGTTACCTACAGGCGCTAATGTGCTGAGCTAATAATGGCTGAGCCATTGACTCTGACTTAAGAATGGATTCAGGGAGAGGCGCCTGAGTGGCTCAGTTGGTGAAGGGTCATGGTCTCAGGGTCCTGGGATCGAGTCCTGCATCGGGCTCCCCGCTCAGCAGGGAGTCTGTTTCTCTCCCAAACCCTCACCCTCGCCTGGTGCACACGTGCATATCCATGCTCACCCACCCACAAATATACAGAAATCTTTAAAAAAGAATAGATTCGGGTATTTTAGCAATGGTATCTTCAGTTCATGGCATATACGTGCATACACATACACAGATATCTGGGGTGTACCGGTGTTAAGATAGCTCCGTCCTCAGTGGGCCATGGCCAGGTGCCAGGAGGGTGCGTCAGACGTGGCTGTTGTGTCTGCTTCTGGCAGGTATGAGACAAGACTTTTTGAGGACTGGTGTCAGACAGTGTCAGAGAAGTCACAGTATAATCTCTCCCGACCCCTCCTGAAACGTGACCCAGAGACGAAGCAGATCACTGTCAACTTTAACCCCCAGGTAAGTCAGGCAGCAGGAATTTCCTTTCAGATTCCTGAAGGGACTCCTTTGACTCTGGCCAACTTCCAAGGCAAAAAGACTTTTTATAAGAATACACAGAAGCTGCTGAGAAGAATGTCCACCCTGGACCTCCTGTTGAGGAGGAATCCTGCAGTGCGGTGTTTTCTCAGGTTGTCCGATGTCCACCGTTCTCTCCACAGTTGGTCAAGAGATTTGCATTGATTTTGCACAACAGAAGATACTGCAAAATAATTTTTTAAACTTCCCTATGTGTCTGAGAACAGCTTTACGATGAACTTGACTTCAGACATGAGGTTAGAATGGCAGTTACATTCAAGATGAACTCACCCAGAAGTTTAAATAGCATATTCTAGATAGACGCTATCTAGAATTCCAGAGGGTATATTTAAACAGGTAATAGATATTGCTCCCTGTCTTTGGACAGATGGGGTAAGAGCATTACCATGTAGTACCAGACAGAGTTGGCCACACCTCTCTTCAATGCGTGCTCCATGTGAAGCCCATTGACTAGACATGGAAGAGCCATCCCAGTATAAGACCCCATTCCCACCCTCAAGGAACACACCAACTTGCTGGAAGCTAGAACCTCAACATGCAAAGATGTATTTTTATTAGATCATATATGATACATCACAATGGAGTAGCTTTGGAAAGAAGACTCTAGATGACTGCTACTCAACCGAGGCAAAGTTTGTCCCCCAGGAGATACTTCGGGTTGTCAAACATGGACTGGATGCCAATGGCATAGGGTGAGTAGATTCTAAGAATGCTGCTAGTCTCCTGGACAGTACGCAGGAGAGCACCCCACAACCATGAGTTTTTGTCTGAAAATGTCAGCAGTGCTGAGGTTGACAGAGCCTACTCTAAATGACTGGAAGAGCAGAAGATCCTTATGCAGCATCAAAACACAAGGCCGGAGAACATGAAAACCGAAAGCTAGTCCATAGCAGGAAGTATATAAGAAAAAAAATTGTAAAAATATAGGCTGCACTGAGCTAAAAGCAATTGCCTACTTCTCTCTCAGTGGCATGTTCTCCAGGAATGTGTAGAGAGAGCTGGAAATGGAGCTGATAGGATATGAGTGTCTTTTGAGAAAATTACAGTTTAAGTAGAACATCAATTCCGACTGGAATCAAAGTCAGTAAAGGGAGTCGGAGGGTTCATTTCTTCACTTTGGTACGACGGGAGCCTGACATTTAAATCATTGAACTCCTTGGCGTAATTTTATCAGCAGGCACTCTGAGCAGTGTTGAATGTTAAATGCCCAAAGTGAGGAGTTTCTGGATTACCAACTAGGCCACAGTCTAGGCGTCATAATCATAGGAATGCAGCCCGAGATGACACTGAGAATGGACCACTCCTCCGCCTAGACTCTAGAGCAAGGACTCTCTCTGCCCCAGTGCGTAACACATAGTAGGTGCTTTATAAGTGTTCATTGGTGAGAGGAGGAAAGGGGGGAGAGGAAAGAAGGGAAGAACAGGGGAGAGGGAATTAATACCTGACGTATAAAGTGAGTTAAGGGGAGACAACCAAATGCACAAGTTAAAGAAGAACTGTGAACATCCCTTAGCTTAAGCTTCGAGCAATGTGACAGAATGCTAGTAAGAATGACTAGAAACATACTCTAGAGGGACGTGTTCAGATTTGCCCCTTTGGGGTCAGGATAGCCATTATATAGGAAAAATATGTATATGTTATTTGGTAAATCATTTCTTTAAAGTATGTAAAATTCCCTATTGGCATTTAAATTATTTTCCGGTTTTATCAATCTGTATTTCATCAATCATAGGATGCACTTTTTTTTTTTTTAAATATCTTGGCACCTCTGAAAGTGGCATGTGTTTATAGTTTAACACAGCACATTTTTTTCCTTCTTTAGTTGGACACAAAATAATAGTGAATCTTACCACTGAAGGCATCTTGTGATGAATTAAAATACAGTATAAATAATGCTGCCGGAAAGATCTTTGGTTATCATTGCATCTGTCCTCAATGGTTTCTTTGGAATAAATGCCTAGAAATGGGATACAGGATGTTCACATTGTGAGAGTTCACATGTGTATTATCAATTTGTTCTTCAAGAAGATGAAGTTCTGTCATTTTCCTGCCAGAAAGATATCATCCATTTCTTTAAATTGCTTCCAGCCTGTTAAACTGCATATATATATATATATATATAAGCATTGTTTTAATTTGTATTTATTTGATCACTGGTAAAGTAGAACTGTCTCACGTGTTCATTGGCCAGTTATAATTCTTCTGTGAATCGCTTGTTTGTGTCTTTCTCCCATTTTGGAGTGGAAGTGCCTTCCTCTTTTCCTCTGAATTTGTTAGAATATTTGGGAAAAATTTGTCAGATACTAAGAAATTTGTTGCATAGTTTTGTTTTTGTTTTTTACCAGTTGAGGTGTGCCTTTTATTACATGAATGATATTTTCTGCTTATAAATTTTACCTTTGATTTTCTGGTTGTATGTTTGGAAGGGCCTTCTCTGCCTCAATGTTATATAGTAGGCTCCAGGTTTTAATTTTTGTTTTCAGTTTTTACATTTAAATTTTTACTATCTATCTTGAGCTTATCTCAAAATAAGCTAGGAGGTAGAGGTCATTTCCCTGCTGAATGGTTAGCATTTGCCTTAACCCTGAGTAGGGTTGGCTGGGCAGCAGTGAAGCATCAGCCTAGAACCACTGCAGAGAGAGTAGGAGCCCAGGTGTCTCCATGAAGAGGTGGGGGAGGTGGCTGAAGAGGGAGGGGGAGAATCTATGGTCTGGTATCTGTTTTGTCCCCCATACCTATACACATCAGTCCTCACAGGTTCAGAGGTAAACAGGATAAACAAAGGGTGTGGGGCACCAGGGTGGCTCAGTCAGTTGAGCATTTGATTTCAGCTCAGGTCATGACCTCAGGGTTGCGGAATGGAGCCCCATGTTGGGCTCCGTGCTCAGTGAAGGGTCGGTCTGCTTATCCTTCTTCCTCTGCTGCTCCCCGGCACACACTCTTTCTCTCTCAAATAAATAAATAAGATCCTAAAAAAAGTAAAGGGTGAAGAACAGGATGCCTAAAAGCCCAGGCAAAGGCCTTTTTCTCCACTGGACGGCGTCTGCTTGGCCTCTCACTTGGGCTGTTGCACTAGACATCGTACCCACAGATGTTCAGAGAGGCCTGGGTGACTTCCATTTCCTAGCATATTAAAATCCAAAGACAAGCGAACACAGGCTTACAGAAATGAAGGGCTATTTCAAACAATTATCTCTAATAATTAAAGTTGTGCAATGGCCATCTCCTCTCCATTCTGTCAGTGTCCATGACTGTGTGTGTGTGACCTGGTTAGAGAGAATACCAGAAGTCTGAGTTTGAGGCTTCTCAAGCATGTGGCTGGCCTAGACCTGGTGGTGATTCCCCTCCCTCGAACCTTCATCCCTCCATGGGAATTAACTGGCTTGGTCAGCCGTGTGCCCAAAAGCATCAAGGTAGACTTCCTCTCACTCATGCCACCTTCTTCGAGTTTTTCTTTTGTTCCTCTTTAAGACACAGACTTGGCAAGACTCTCTGCCTCCCAAGTCCTCTTCCTTCTGCCTAAAAATCCATTTCCTTGCTCTAGATTTAAGGAACACATAGGAGTAAAAGTGAAGAGACCCAGAAGGTCTTTGGGGCCCTGGGGTTTTCCAGTTCTTGACTGATAATTGCTGCTTTTCCTTGCCATGGGACAACAGCCACCTAATGCCGACTCTCCTCTCCAGCTGACTTCAGTGCTGAAGGAAATGAGTTATCTTGAACCCGGGCAGATGCCGTGCGTTCCTGAGACAGCGGCCACCATGTTCTCCTCCCGGGAATTCTACCGGCAGCTTGTGGCTAAGTTGGAGCTGATGGCTAGTTGGTACAACAAGGTGGTGAAAACTCTTGTGGCGGTGGAATTTCCATTAGTGGAGGAAGAGCTGAGGGATATTGATCTCCGCCTGAGAGCTGCAGAGGGGACCCTGAACTGGAAGACAGAAGGTAACGGGACACTGCCTGCAATCTGGTGGGGAGGTTGGGGATCTAGATCCTGATCAAGTTGGCCAAACCATGAGTGATTCCCCCCACTAATCTGGTTTGTGTTTGAAATACAAGCCTGCCCTCTCAGACAGCTATCCATAGCAGAGAAGACAAGAAGGGCTCATGCTCCTAATCTTCTTTTTGGATATGATGGGTAGATTTAGAAAATCTTGCAACCATGCAGTGAAGGAGGCTCTGAGGTTGCATGGTACCTCCCGCAGTCTCCAGTATATATTGGGCATGTAGCTTTGACTGCGTCATCCCTGTTACTTAATTTTCTTCACTAGACTGTAGACATCTTTCTTTCTGTTTTTCTTTCTCTTGTTTAGATCTGTTCAAGAGAGTGTGCATGAGTGGGAGGAGGGGAAGAGGGAGATAGAAAGGGTAAGGAAGAGAATCTCAAGCAGACTCCCTGCTGAGCATGGAGCCCAGTGTAGCGCTGGATCCCATGACCCCTGAGATCATGACCTGATGAAGATAGAGAGTCGGACACTTAACTGACTGTGCCACCCAGGCGCCCCTGGACTGTAGACATCTTAAATGAGGGTACTATGCATTTAATTCTCATGTATCCTCCAATTCAGTACTAATTTCATGGATGCATTAACATTTGCAGGGTACTATGTGAGGGACTGGGGGGCGGTGGGGGAATATGGAATATGAGGTGTATGGGATGCGGTTCCTGCCCTCAAAGTGTTCACATTTATTTGGACAATGGACATATGTATAACTATAAATCATGCAAGACAGGCTATAATAAAAAGCCACCACAGAATTACAAATAAAGCATGGTGAATCACAGGGGAGGGAGATTAATTCTCCTTAGCATCCTCAAAAGAGGTCAAGTTTCAAAAGAAAGTTAGAGTCAACTCTGAAGTCTTGGAACGACAGGTTAATAAGCAAGTTCGAGCTTGAACAATATTTTGAACATTTAATAAAGCAAAAGTGTTTTAAAAAAAAAATGAGGCCCATTGACCCAAATGAAATCATCCTGGTGCTGGTATGTCCCAGCCACTGTGCCAACTCTTGTGTCCTTGCTTGGTAAGCATTACTTCTCTGTTTCTGTCCCTCCATAATCAGGATCATGGTAAGCTTTGGCTGTTCAACACAACTAAGAAGAAAAAGGTCCTGGTGATAACAAAGTAACATGTGCAGAAAAGTCTTTTAATATCTACAAATATTAGGGATGCCCAGGTGGCTCAGTCAGTTAAGCGTCTGCCTGTCCCGACCCGTGGGTAGTCAACGGAGACCCTAGAGGGGGAGTGAGAATGATAGGACAAGAGACATGAGAGCTGGAGACAAGACAGGATTCTGATCAAGTCTCGTTTATTGGCAAGTTCAAGGGAGTAATTATAGGACAGGCAGCGAGGGGAGTTTCTCTATCAGGCAGCTCAAGTAACTAAACCACAAAGATAAAAGATAGCATAGTGAAACATACTGCTAGCCGTCAGTGGCATTCCAGTACAAGCTGTTTCGGGGAGTAGAGCTTGCACAAAAACAGCTTATCAGAAGTTGGGTGTAAATGGCCTTGCCAGTCAGTAGCTGGGCGCAGGTGGCCTTGCCAAGGTCCGGCTTCCCACATCTGCCTTCAGTTCAGGTCATGATCCCAAGGTCCTGGGATTGAGTCCCTTATGGGGTTCCCTACTCTGCGGGAAGTCTGCTTCTCCCTCTCCCTCTCTCCCCACTCATTCTCTCTCCCTCTCTCTCAAATAAATACCCAAAATCTTTAAAAACAACAGCAACAAAACCTACACTTGTTAAATCCCTTCCTTTTAAAACAACTACACCTTAGTGATTTCAATTAATTGTGTTTCTTTGGGGGAACAGGCATTTGGGATTATGTCATGCAAATCACCACTACCATTCATGATCTCGAAGGAAGAATTCAGAAAGCTAAAGACAATGTGGAAGAGATTCAGAACATCATGAACACGTGGGTGTCTCCAATATTTAAGAGAAAAGATGGAAAAAAGGAATGCCTCCTTTCCATGGATGATCAGCGTGATCGGATGGAAAAATATTACCATCTCATTAAAGAATCTGGACTCAAGATTCACGCCCTCGTTCAGGTAATAACCAGCCTCTCAGATCCACATACCACTAGCCGAGGAAAGTCATCAGAAAGTGTGTTTGGGTGCAAGAAATGATTTGAAAATGAGAACAATCAACAGATGCTGTGTCTTCTGCATTCAGAGACGGAAGTTTATAGTGATAGCAAGAGAACTAACACTAATGGCTAAGAAGAGAGGCAAGACACATTCTGGTATCAGGGTATCAAAATTAATACTTTCTTAATGGTAGCTAGAACATCAGCATGACTTAAATCCCATGCCAGACTCTGAGGAGATAGAAGGACATGCCTGGTACAGAACCCTAAATTAGCATCTGCACTAACCAGCCCCAACTTGCCTGCACAGCCTGGTGGAGAACCCCAGCAGCATTGCTGTCACCCAGCTCTCTAAGCCTGGGGAGGTGGAAGATGACTATAGTCTCCCTTTCTGCCTTTGGCAAAGAGAAGAAACAGTGCAGGCTGTCATACTTCACACAGTAAGGCTCTGCCCTGCCTCGTGATCAGGGTAACCTTGTGTCTCCTATGAAGGACCAGACCATGGATGGGAGCTCTCAGTGGCCACCAGCTTCAGCCCTATCCCAGCCATTTCTGGAAGGTTGATCTTAAGCCCAAAGTCAGTCACAAATCCCAGTTCCTGTTTGGGATGATCTGTGGTTTGAAGCAAGTGATATGTACTTTGGACTTGGTTAATTTTATTTATCTGTCTTCTAGTTCATTATTTTTGCTCTTTGTTCTTTAGCCTTCCTTTTCCTAATTTGGGGTTCTGATGCTCATCTCCCTCCCCAACCTCCAAGGGCAGAAACTTTAGAGTATTGATTTTTAAGACTTTATTCTTTTTGAATTCAAGCATTTGACATAATTTTCCTTGTTAGCTGTGCCCTAGTTGCATTCCATAGATTTCATGTGCCTCATTTCCATTGTCATTCAGTCTTAAATTTTTTTTGGCTTGTGACTCATTCTTCAACTCAGTGGTCATTTAGAAGTGCATTGTTTCATTTCCCCATGTTGAGAGCTTCTCTGGATAGCTTGATGAAGTTGACATCGAGTTCGGTCCCACTGTGGTCAGAGAAAATACTCTCTAATATCTTAATCACTTGGAACTCACTGAAACTTTTTCCATGATTGAGAAGACTGTCCATCTTGTTGTGTGTTCCTTGCACACTTGACAGTGCATTAGTCTTCCATTGTTGGGTATAGTGTCCTAGACATATCAATTAGTTCAAAGTGGTTGATAGTATTATGCAGATCTTCTCTACGGTTTCTGAGTTTTTGTCCATTCGTTCTACCAGTTACTGAAGGTAGAGTGTTAAAATCTTTGCCTATGACTCTGAATGCTGATGTGTCTAAGTTTTCAGTGTGGTCAAAGTTTTCATTGAGTATTTGATGGCTTTGATTTTTTTTTCTTTCTTAAAAGATTTATTTTAGGGGATGGGGCAGAGGGAAGGGAAGGAAAGGTCTTAAGCAGACTCCACACCGAGCCTGGAGCCTGATGTGGGGCTCGATCGAGAGACTCTGAGATCACAACCTGAGCTCAAACCAAGAGTCGGACAGTCAACCGACAGAGTCACCCAGGTGTCCCTTGATGCTCTTTTACTACAAACAAATTTATAAGTATCATAACTTCCTGATGAATTGACCCCTTTACTTATGAAATTCTCTTTTTATTTCTCTCTTGCCCTGAGGTCTCTTTTTTCCTCTTAATATTCTAGTCTTGCTTTCCAGGTTCACCATTCCTACTTTGGCCTGCCCATCTTCCGGCCCTTCTATGTTCAACATGTTTATTTCCTTGGACTCAAAGTTCTTGTCTTACAGACAGTGTAGTGGAGAATTACTTAGCTAACCGCTCTACTGATGAACTGGATGGTTTAGACCATTACATTAAATGTAATGATTGGTATGATTGATTTAGCTCAACATCTAGCCATTTCCTATTTGCTTCATGTCTATTTTGCTTTTCTGTTCTTCCTTTCCTACCTTCTTGTTCTTTCTTTTTTTTTAATATTTTGATTTATCAATGAGCAGTGCATCTTGTTGTGTGACATTTACTGTGGTGTTCTGGGTTTCAGTATGTCTCAAACGAATCACAATCAACTTCGGAATTTAACTGTGAAATACCAGAACCTAGCCACAGTATGCTTCAGTTCAACTCTGACTCTTGATTTCAGCTGAGGTCAGCATCTTGGGGTCCTGAGAACGACCTCTGTGTCAGGCTCAATAGGGAGCCTGCTTTAGGATTCCCTCCCTCTGCCCTCCCTACCCTGCATGCCGCGTGCTCTCTCTAAAATAAACACATCTTTAAAAAAATAAATAAAAACTTGAGAAAAAATATTTATAGTATTTTGTACTCACTCATATACTCACCATTTCCAGATTCATTTTTTCTTTTCTGGAAAATGGACCTCCCTCCTGTGGTCATTTCTCTGCAGCCTGAAGGATGAAGAACCCCCTTTGGTTTTTCTTGCAGATCTGGTCTGCCAATGACACAGTCTCTCAGTTTTTGTTTCTCTGACATGTCCTTATTTCACTTTTGTTTTTGAAGGATGGTTTCATTGGATATAGACTTCTGTGTAGACAGTTTTATTTGTCTTAACAAAAATTATTTCCTTGTCCCCTCCCCTCCAATGTTTCTGAGCCACAATTTGTGTCTTTGTTCCTCTATAATGTATTGTTTCTCTCAGGCTGCTTTTAATAGATTTTTTTTTTTTAATCTTTGTATTTTTTTTCTGTTTCACTGCAATGTGTCCTAATAGGTTTGTTTGCTTTCTGTTCACTCAGCTCAGAGTCTGTGAGCCTCTCGAACCTGTTTTTCATCAACTTTGAGGAGTTTTAAATCAAATTATGACACTCTTGTCTGCTAATCTCAACATCTATTTTATATTCTGAGTCTTCTTTTTTTTTAATGTGACAGACATTTATTTTTTTAATCTTTTTTTTTAAAATTTATTTGACAGAGGGGCGCCTGGGTGGCTCAGCTGGTTAAGCGACTGCCTTCGGCTCAGGTCATGATCCCGGAGACCCAGGATCAAGTCCCACATCGGGCTCTCTGCTCGGCGGGAAGCCTGCTTCTCTCTCTCTCACTCCCCCTGCTTGTGTTCCCTCTCTGGCTGTGTTTCTCTCTGTCAAATAAATAAAATCTTTAAAAAAAAAATTATTTGACAGAGAGAGAGATCACAAGTAGGCAGAGAGGCAGGCAGAGAGAGAGGAGGAAGCAGGCTCCCTGATGAGCAGAGAGCCTGATGCGGGCCTCGATCCCAGGACCCTGGGATCATGACCTGTGCCAAAGGCAGATGCTTTAACCCCCTGAGCCACCCAGGCACCCCAGAAGTTTATTTTTCTCTCACATAAAATGAATTTGAGGAAAAGGCATTCCAGAATCAGTATGGCAACTATTTGCTAAGTCCATTCTTGGTGATTATTTCTTATCTTGGTTAAATGTTATGCTTCCTTGCTCCTTTGCATATCTAGCAATTTTTTTTATGTTGTGTTTCAGTCATGTTGGATGACACTTTAGAATGGAGTTGTTATTTCCCTTAAAGAGTTTGCATATTTCCTCTGACAGTTAACCTACTGGTAGGTCAGCTTGATCCCGCTGAGGCTTGATATTAAGCTTTGTGAGGATGAGATCTAAGGGGACCTTACTCTAGGGCAGCCCTCACCCCCAAAGCATGATGTTTCTGGGGTCTCAGCAGAATTCCTGGGCTTCTGTTGCTTCTGATTGAGCATATTGTTGAGTGTACCGTATAACATCATGATCTTCATGCAGCTTGCAACGTCCATGCTTCGCCCAGGCTTATAATCTGGCCTCCAGGATGCACAGCTTCATATTCAAAGATTTGAGGAGACTCCATGATCTCCCTACCCTGCAACCCCCATTGCAATTTTTTTTTTCCCCTGCCCAGCAGGAAGGATGTCTGTCATTGTGGTCCACTTCCCTGAGACAGGGTTTGGCAAGGACCTTGAGGTAGAAAGTCAGGTGGTTGCAAAGCTCAGCTTGAGAATTTCCCTTCTCTGAAGCATCACATCCCTGTTCTCTAGTTGCCCCCAAAGAACTGTTTATTGGGCAGGTCTGATCTCATTCCTCTGTCTTGGCTAGAATCAGAAACTCAAGCCACTTCTCTCTTATTTCACAGAAATTCCAACATTTTTGCTGTTTAGACCATAGTAGAGCTCAGATAAAAGGTGGAAATGTAGAGATAACCATACGGATGGTGTGGCATTAGGGAGAAGATGGAACACTATACAAAGCAGTCATAAAACCAAAATGTTTTTAAAAATAAAGAAGCACAATAACACCTGAGAGCAACTCGACATTGTCACTATCTTCTAATTTGAATGATGATGGGCTGTAAGTCTTTAAAAAAAAAAAAGTATCTTTGGAAGGAAAGGGGAATGTAATGTATCTTAGACATTTTAGAGTTTTGTCATGTAAAGATGGGATCATGAGGGGTTTTTTCTTTTAGTCCAGGGGGTTTTATACATGGAAATGTTTGTAAAGGAGTGTGCATCACCTAAAAAAATGTACTTCTTTCTGCAAAGGTTAGCCTTTTGTTTGATGATCTGGGGTAAATGAAAAGTTGATGTCGGAAGGCTTGATAATGAAAATGGTGATGAGTAAGTGGTATGTCTGTCATGCTGTCAGGGAGGGAGGGAGCGACTAGGGGGAGGGAACACACACATGTTCTTTATGTGAATGCATTTTCTTTTTTCCCCTCTCTTTTGAGAGGGAGGGGAGGTGTCTATGGCCATACCACCTTGAACATGCCTGACCTTGTCTGAGAAGGAGGTGAGGGGCAGAGGGAGAGAGAGAGAAAAAATCTTAAGCAGCCTCCAGAGCCTGACACAGGGCTCGATCTCATGGGCTCATGACCGGAACTGAAATCAAGAGTCAGATGGTCAGCCACCTGAGTCACCCAGGTGCCCCATTTGAATGCATTTTCTACGTCACTCAGCATGATGGCTTTTTGTAGTAAATGCACTGAACAAAGCACTCCCAACTCATTTCTAAGGACCAGCCAGGAAATGCTTTACTTGTTTGAACCCCAAATTTATTACACACCTTGAATCCTAAAGCCCTCTACCCATAGCAGCCGTTCCTCTCTCTGCCTGAACTCCTGCCTTGAGGTAGCTTCTTCCACAACACACCGTCAGCACTTAGAAATCACACTCCGTGTCCCATTTTTCCTGGGAAAGGGGCCTGACCCCATCCTCCTTTCTTGGGGACAGGATGAGACCCCCATGTTCCCTTCGTGTATTAAGTTTGTGTTCCTTTTACTTCGTGGTAATACCCTTAGACAGAATGTACTCAATATATGTATAATAGCAAACTTTTCACAAGAATGCTTTTTTCCGGGGCACCTGGGTGGCTCAGTCATTGAGCACCCAGAGTCCTGGGATCAAGCCCCACATCAGGCTCCCTGCTAGGCAGGAAGCCTACTTCTCCCTCTCTCACCACCCCCTGCTTGTGTTCCCTCTTTAGCTGTGTTTCTCTCTGTCAAATAAATAAATAAGATCTTAAAAAAAAAAAAGAATGCTTCCCCCACCCCAGTATTATTTTTTTTTCTCTATTAATGATAACTAGACCAGTCCTTCCATATTAATCATGGTTTAAATCCATTCTTCTGTATTTTGTAGGAAAACCTAGGTCTATTTGCAGCAGACCCAACCTCTAATATCTGGAAGACTTATGTCAATCACATTGATGAGATGTTGCTGGAGGGATTTTTTCTTGCCATCGAGTGCTCCCTCAAGTACCTCCTGGAAAACACTGGTATTTACTGGCTTATGGATGCGTGTTATTACTGGAAAGATAACAGTAGCACCTGTTGATGAAAAGTGAAGCGTGATTGAGTGCTTTGTGCCTTTTCCCAGATGTTTTGTGAATGGTAGATAGTAAAAGAGCCAAGGTGCTGAGTTTCTACATTGTTTCCAGAAAAATCGATTTCTCTCTCTTTAAAACTCAGGTGGTAAGCCAGGCTCTAAGATAGCGAAGCCCATAGCAAGAGCAAAAACATAAGTGCCAATTCTATCTAAATAAAGCTTCATAAAGAGGACAAAGTTGGACCAGCAGGCAACGCAGTCAGTCATGGCGGCTTCCTCTAGACTAGGCTTCTGGCAGGGGGAGGGCGACGTTCTGTGCCTTCAAGATTAAGGTGCTCTATCTTTCTAGGCTTCTGAGAATACAGGGAGGTTGTCATAGCCAGGTTAAGTGGAAGAAGCAGAAGCTTTTCTGTGTGAAAAGAGGCAAGACGAGGGTGAGACAGTTTTCACTAAGAAAAGGATTGTCAGGATCTTGGGCGTTTTCTGAAGCTGTTAAAAAAAAAATCGCTTTGAATCTGTGATGGAAAACCTGAGTTAAGTCAGGTACACAGGGCCAAACTTGGCTAGTAGGTGGTGGGAGGGAAAGAGAGGAAGAGTTAAAACTTCACGTTCTGGTAGATTCTGAGGAGCTTGGTGGAAGGTTCCCATTGACAAATTTGTCAGAATGGAAAGGCTGAGGTGAATAGTTTGAAGCCAGAGGATGAAGGTGTTTAAGAGAAAGTTTAAGTCATCGAGTCCAACCCAAGGAAAGAAAGAAAATCCAGTGGTAAGATGGGTAGGTCAAGGTCCATGTCAGGATGCTCAGGCCACACAAGAGTGCATGAGAATACTGGGCTGAGTGTACCGAGGGAGGCAAGGCCAGCAGCTGGGCGCAGCGCAGATGGGCAAACTTCCCACGGTCTCAGTAGGGAGAGTGACTGAGGGCAGAGATGTGCTCTCTGTTTGCGAGGTGCTTGAAATCAAGGAGATCGGGCAGCAGGAAACAGGCTCCAGGATAGTCGGCGTGGTGGTGGTGGGGGATCACCTTCTAGAGCCTGGGGGTAAGGAGCCAGTGGGGCTGGAGGACTGGCTTCTAGGGACCAACAATGTTCACCTTAGTGGACCGGCCAACCTTGTCTCGTGTTGGAAGTTCACAGGGCCTCAGCCATCCTGTAGAAGATCTAGAAGTTGCATCTGGTACAGGCACTGCCCAGGAAATGTTTCCTAAACATAGTGACTCTGTGCTTGACCAGTGCCTATCTAGCTCTCCTGATCTGGGCTGTCTGGGGTCCCTTGTCCTCCTCCAGGGGGAGAATGAGGGGGGTAGCAAGAGGATGGATGGGGCATGGTGGTGGTCCTTCAAGATTGCCAAAGTGACATTCCCTCCATGGAAGGGGCAGAAAGGAGAAATATACTTTCTTCATGGTATAGAATGGGCAGCAGCTGGACTTGGCAGGTGCCTGAGCCAAGGAGCTCTAGATGAAATTTTGAAGGCACTGGTTTTCTAAGAGGGGAGGAGAAGGAACCTAAGAAGGGTAGCCTCTGAGAAGAGGGAGAGCACTGTACCCCTTTGCATAACCCAGCTGGACAGCTTTGTCTTCCCAGCTCCCTTCAGCATTTCCACCTTGTGCTTGGTGTGCCCAACACCACTCCCACAGTTTGGGCTGGATTCCCTGTCACCCCTTAAAATGCAAACCCTGCCTAGGTTCGATACCCACCCTGTCCAGAAATGCTCTTCCCCCTCTTAACTCCTGAAGTGACTGACTTGTACCAAGGTCAGTGGAACCAGCGAGATAATGTGCCTAGTACGCTAGTGATGACATCATTGTACCGAGCCTAGGGGTTAGGTTGTCAGAGCAGCACACGGGACAGAAATCTCATGGAGTCAAATGGTCTCATGAGTCTTTACATCCCTATAAACTGTATGGAACCCCATCTATTATCACGATCTCATACATAGAGTAAGGCAGAATATATCATGAATACATGTGCAAATTCTAAGCATTTAAAAAAAGTCTTCCAAGATTGTAGTATAATTTCTGTGTATTCCTTATGCATTTGATGGGACACCCCTGAATCCAGTAATGCAGATTTTTCAGCCCCACAATTTTGAAGGCAAGGCCCTGGCCTTACAGAGCTCTGAGGATCCCACTGTTGTTTCAATCAGTGGGAATGATGGAGACTGTGGTGTCAGTATTCCATCAGTTATGTGGCTTACAGGACAAAGAGGTCTAGCCCTCAAGTTCTAGACTAATGGGGGTGTGCTTCGGGTTAGTGGGCAGGTTCCCACCATGCCATGGTTGCTCCACATTCTAGGGCCTTGCCTTCAGTTCTGTGGTTGAGCGGGGTCACTGCCACAGCCTGGCTCTCGTCCATGAGTGGGGAAAAGAGTGAGTACAGAGATGGCTCCCCTTCTGTTCCCGGGGCCACAGCCCAGAAATGGCAACCATCGCTCTTCCCCACATTCTACCCTGTGAGTTAACGCTGTTGCCAACCCGAACGTAAGCAAGGCTGGGAAAGGTAGCAACATGTGCCCACTCTTACCTCTGCTTCTGGGGGAGGGGGATAACAGGTTCCGAAGGGTTTCCACCGCCCACAGCAGCCAGCACGTCAAGGTCTCCTAAATATTTTCACAGTCAAAGAGACCTACAAATATAAGTGGTTATTTATAAAAATTTAAGCACCTAATCTTGTCCTTGCTACATCTTGTTCCTTGTTATATTTTGATTTAAATTTAGCAAGGCGAGTTAGTCTAGCAAGTAATCAGGGACCTGTTAATTATTTATACTGTTTTTAAAATTTGGAAGGGGGGACCACAGAATTAAACGAAGTTCTGTTTTCCTGGAAAAAGGTCGGAACAGGCAGGGAGGTAACCTTGTTTTTCCTGCCACCGCCAACTAGTGACAAGCGCGCCACAGCGCACCTAGTGGCTACCTATGGGATTGCATGGGTTGTGCCTGGGGAGAAATCCGCTGCTTCCCGGAAATTAGTTTTGCAAAATCAACCTGTCTCAGCTAGAGGCCATTTGGCCCCCTGCCCAACGTCGTTCCCCTGACCCAGGCATTTGGGACTGTGGAAAGGGACTGGCTTGGGTTGTTCAGTCACTGGGATATGCCCTCTGAGGACAGAAGGGTAAATGTCCTACAATACCCAGCACAGCCCCACGCAAGGATTGGCCTATTCAAAATGTCAGTGGTTCCCCTATTGGTAAACACTGCAAGACTGTTACCCTCACCTTTTCTGGGGGGAAGGTGGGGTTAGCAAATTTTACATTTCCATTTTCCTCTACCCAAACAGCTTAGAGCAAGGAAAGCAATATTCTGAACACCTTAAAAACGGATACTGCCCTTCGCCCATTTTAACCATTCTTCTTTGGTACGTGCACACTTTCCTTGTTTTTCAGAAAGTAAGGCAGGCCTCACCCCGATATTTGAAGCCCAGCTGAGCTTAGCCATACCGGAATTAGTTTTCTCTCCGTCCCTGGAACCTGGAGTGAAGGGTGGTTTTTATGACGTTGTTGAGGGTCTGGTCACCAGCATTTTTGGGATATCGTCTCTGGTGCCACGGCTTTCCCCCCAGAACGGCTCTCCCCACTACCAGGTACTGATCAGGACCCCTCCCCGCCGCCTGCCAGCCCAATCTGCAGACTCCTCGCAAAGCTAGGCGTAACCCCCCTGCTGTCGCCCCGCCCCTCCTGCAGGTGGACATGGAGGGCGTGGCCCATTTGGCAAGCCTGAGGAGCACGCTCCTGGACAGGGTTCAGAGCGTGATGGCCCTCTGCTGTGGCTATCGGAGCGCCTTCAGCCACTACTCCTACCTCTACCTGGAGGACCGGAAGGAGATTCTGAACCAGTTTCTGTTATATGGGCGGGTCCTCAGCCCTGAGGAGATGGAAGTCCAGGCAGAAGATGGCATTCCAGAGAACCCCCCTCTTCTCCATCAGTTTAAGGCACAGATCGACTCCTACGAAAACCTCTATGAAGAAGTGTGCCGGCTGGAGCCCATCAAGGTGTTTGATGGCTGGATGAAAATTGATCTGCGACCCCTGAAAGCGTCTCTGCTGAATCTAATCAAGAGGTGGAGCCTCACGTTCAAACAGCATCTCGTGGACTATGTCACCAACAGGTAATACCGTTCTGGTATCTTCCAGCCTCCCAGGCTATGGGGGACGCCATGTTTTTCATTTCTCCCCAGTGGGTTCATTGGTTCAATCAAAAATGAAAACAGCTGGCTAAGGTTCCAGGCCTTGGTCACAGGGGATGACTTTCATTCTGCCCTTCCCCCGGTTCTCCAGATGGGACCTCTTTTTGTTTTATTTTCCATTCGGTGACCCGTGTGCAGAGAGCACTCAGTAAGTGGTCAGTAACCTTCTAGGCAATAATAGCAGACCTGGGCTCCCTTTGCCACCCTGACTGAGAAATCTCTTCAAGCCAGGGAAGCGGAAGGGGTATAATGGGTCTCCTAGATTTTCTTTCTACCCCTTACTCCTTGTCTCAGATTATTCAGCTGTGCCATGTGCAAGTCACTAGATCCCCCTACCCCTGATGCCCATTGGTGCCATTCTAGCTGCGGGGCAGACTGGATCTGCCATGGTCTGTTCCCCCATGCACCTCAACTAGCCAGCGCCAGGCTTTCCCAGCCAGAACATTGGCTTCGGGGTAAATGGGCTGGTGCACGGTCCCCCTGTCACTCCACCTTTGCCTGGCCTCACAGATCTGCCACCACCAGAATCTCAAGCATCACTCCCACCCAGAAGCCACGGCAGCAGGGGGAGGGGAGATGTTAGGGCTCCTCCGTGCTGCCCTCGGCCTCTGGGTGTCAGCTGTGGCCCCAGGACAGCCCACCTGGCCCCTTCCTTGAGTTTGGGGGTGGTCTTGCTTAATGGTATGGCTGCTGCACTCCCTGATCTAGCCCTGGGAGCAGAAAGGAAATGCTGCCCACTTGGCAAACCAAGGTACTGACTCTTAACTAGAGAGAACACGCTGATGGTCACCAGAGGGGAAGTATGTGGGGCCCTGGGGGAAATAGGGGAGGAGCACTTGTTGTGAGGAGCACTAACATGTAGAATTGCTGAATCACTTCATTGTACACCTGAAACTAAGAGAACATCGTGTGATAACTACAGTGGAATTAAAGTAAAACCTTTTTAAAAAATCACTAGAAGAACCCTGTGTTTGGAAATATTAAATATATAGAAATACATCATCATAGATGTTAAAAATACTTAAAACTAAGTTGTAATGGAAATATCACATACTCAGACCTATGAGATATAGGTAAATTGTACTGAGAAGGGAATTAGTAAGCATAATTCTTACATTAAAAAGACAGCTCAAAGTGAAAAGCAAAATATCAATTTTAACTTAACCAAGAAGAGAAGAGTAAATCCAAAGGAACAGATGGACATAATAAACATAAAAGAATAAATTATTGAAATAGAAATTAAATTACAATAAAGAGGGTCAATGAGTTTATAAGATGGTTCTTTGTAAACCTCTGGCAAGATTTATCAAAGCAGTCAGAAGGCACAAATAGAAATGAATAGAAATGAGAAGAGGGGCATAATCATAGATTCTGGGGAGAGTAAACAGAGAAGAATATTATAAATGTTATGATAATAATTTAAAGATTTACATGAAGTGGATATATTCCTAGACAATTATGACTTAATAAAGAAGAGAAAACCTTAATATCCCTCTAACCATTTGAGAAATTGTAGGTAAAAATCTCATCAGAAAGAAAATGCCAAGCCCAGATGTTCAATAGAAGATTTAAATAAAATCTTCAAGGATCAGAGAATTCTAGTCTTACACTAACTCTCCAGAGAATAAACAGGAATGAGTTACTTCCTAACTCATTTTATGAAACTAGCAGAACCGCAGAGCAAAATCAGAGAAAATATGAGAAAGGAGAAGTGAAGGCCAATCTCAGTCTCAAACAGAAACACATCAACAATAAACAATATATTTGCAAACAAAATCGGTGGCTGTATTGAAGAAGATACTACTTTTTGTTGGCCTTTGGGGCTTTTTTCAGTAACACTCAGTTGGCTTAATGTTAGAAACTAGTATATTCAACACTTCAATATTTCGATGGAAAAACAATTAACGGAGTTAGAAAAAGCACTTCATAAAATGTTATCTCTCTTTATGTTAAATACCCTTAACAAATTAGGAATAGAAGAATTTCTTTAGGGGCCCCTGCTTGGTTCAGTTGGAAGAGTGTGTGACTCTTGATCTCGAGGGTCTTGAGTTTGAGCCCCACATTGGGTGTAGAGAGTACTAAAAATAAGTGGAGGGGAACTTCTTTAATTCCATAAATAGAATCCACAAAAACTCATAGCAAGGGGTGCCTAGGTGGCTCAGTTGGTTAAGCATCCAACTCTTGATTTTGGTTCAGGTCATGATGTCAGGGTTGTGGGGTCAAGCCCCACATTGGGCTCTGTGCTCAGTGTGGAGTCTGCTTGTCCCTTTCCTCCTGCTCCTCCCTCTGCTTTCTCTCTATCAAATATATAAAATATTAAAAAACAAAACCTCACAGCAAATATTATGCTTAGTGGTAAAATGCTGTAGCATTCCCCTTTAAGATCAGACAAGATAAGGGTACCTGTCATCATCACTTTATTCAACATCAAACCTCAAGTCCTAGCCAGTGTGGCAAGAAAAAAATAGTGATAAAATGCATTTTTAAAAAAACTGAGAAGGAAAAAATAAAACTATTGTAAATTTTATAGATGTCTATGTAACAGCAAATCCAAAAGAGTGCACAGCTAAATTATTGCAATTAATAAGTTAATTTAGCAGAGATGCTTGATACAAAATCAATAAACAAAAATCAATTCCATTTCCACAGAAAATACGATTTTAAAATATCATTTGTATTAGGAGCCCGAAATTAACCTAGGAATGAATCTTAAAGACATGAGACTTACTTTAAAGGTAATGATTACAAAGTGTCATTGAAAGACATTAAAGGCATACAGAAATGGAAAGATGACGTGTTCTTGGGCAGGAACACTCAGTGTAGAAGGATGACCATTGTCCTTAAATTGAACTATAGTCACTGCAGATAGAATCAGAATCCCAACACATTTCTTCTCCTACACATAGATTTTTTTCAGAATAGTAAGAGCCAAGAATCCTGGACACAGTCTTAATGATAATGAACAAGGCAGGGACTTGCCCTGCCAGGTATTGAAAATTAGGACAAAATTAGAGCAATTAGGACTTTGTCTACAATGCAATAGCAGACAAGGGGCTGTGGAATGAGAAAGATAAAACCACAAACCTTTTAGGAGAGCATCATTAGGATCTCAGGGTGAAAAGGGGTTTATTTAACAAAAGGATTTGTTTAATAAGACAAAAGGATGTAGTGTAAGGGAAAAGATGAACTCATTGGGCTACATGATGAGGCAGACATACTGTAAACGTGGTGGGATGTCAGGCCACACGAAGGGAGACTATATTTGCAATATATACAACTAGCAGAGGATTACACCCAGTATATATAAAATACCAAAAAGAAAAGATTCTAATTATCATAAAGGAAAAAATAAAGTCTGTTACAAAGTGGGCAAGAGCTCTGTACAGGCAAATACGGGGAAGCACGAAACTCACCAGAAACATACAAAGATGAGCCACTTTATTCATGATCAGAGGAATGCCAAGTAGGAACCACAGTGAGATACAACTACACTGATAGACAGCATTGGAAAGTCCTTTAGAGGAATCTGGTCATTGTCTCCTTTCAGGGATAAGGAAATAGGGGTCAAAGGACAAGAACTCTGTGTATTTTTCCTTTTATAACTACCTGTAGATCATAGGAAACCATACCTATAGAAACAGCTGGCTGCTGCCAACAGTATATCCTGTTTCAGTCATGTACTCTGATGCTGGCTTCTGAGGTCTTAACCCCCCTGGAGGGACTGCCTCCTCTCCCACTGCTGGCTGACCGGTCCATAGAGGTGCTAAGTGTCTTGTCTTCGAGCATGCCTTTCCTATGCAAACCAATCAAACCAGAGCCTGTCTGTGTCTCCAACCACCTCCTCCATCTGGCTCTCACACTCCAGACCACTATCCACCTGCTCTGATCACTCCAGGGTCAGGAGCCAAAAAACTAGAGATGGTCCCTCTGCATTTCTGTCAACTCTTTTCTTTGCTGTGCAAAAGCTTTTTATCTTGAAGTCCCAGTAGTTCATTTTTGCCTTTGTTTGGAGACATGTCTAAAGGACACATCTTTCTGCAGCTGAGGTCAAAGAAATTGCTCATCCCTTCACTTTCAATGTGCCTGTGTCTTTAGATCTGAAATGAGGCCATTGGAGGCAGGATATAAATGGGTCTTGTTTTTTAATCCTTTCTGTCATCCTGTGCCTTTTGATTTGAGCATTTAGGCCTTTGACCTTGAAAATAATTATTGATTGAATTATTGAATGTATTGCCATTGAATTATTGAATGTATTGCCATTTTGTTACTTGCTTTATGGTTATTTTTGTAGTTCTTGCTCTCTTCTCATGATAAGTGGGCTTTTTTTCATGATAGACTTGGATTCTATTCTCTTCGGTTTTTGCATACCTGTTACGAGTTTTTGACTTGTGGTTATGATTAAGTTTGTATATAACATTATTTGCATATGGCAGTCTGTATTAAGTTGATGGTCACTTAATGTAGAACCCAATATTTACTTCTCTCCCCTCTATGTTTTAGAGATATGGTGTCATACTTCACATCCCTTTATTTTGAGTCCCTTGACTGATTTTTACAGGTACACTTACTTTTACTGTTTCTGTGCTTCTTACTTTCCTTAGTCTTTCTTATGGTCTTTCCTTTCCACTTAGCATCCCCTTTACCACCTCTTGCAGGGCCGGTTTGGTGAATTCCTTTAATGCTTGTTTTTTTTAGAAACTCTTTATCTCTCCTTCTATTCTGAATGGCAGCCTTGCTGAATAGAGTATTCTTGCCTGCAGGTTTTGTCCTTTCAGCACTTTGAAGATATCATTCTACTCCCGTCTGGCCTGCAAAATTTCGGCTGAAAACTCCACTCATAGCCTTATGAGGTTTCCCTTATATGTAACTGCTTTCTTTTCTTTTGCTGCCTAAAATTATTTATCACTACTTTTTGCTATGTGTTGTGGTGTGAACTTCCTTGGGTTGATTTTGTTGGCAGATCTCTGTGCCTCCTGGATCTGGATTTCTGTATCCTTCCCCAGATTGGAGTGTGCTGGCCACTGTGTGGGCTGTTTGCACACTGCTAGGCTTGTGATATTACCTTGTATGGACCCTGGCCAAGAGCATATTAGAGAGGGTAGTAGCCAAAGCACAGCATGGTAGGGGCAGTGCACTGGGGCACTGTGCTAGCAAGTTTTATACCCTACCATTCCTCTGTGGGAAGGGCTCTGCAGTGCCCATACTGAAGTGGGCTGTCCAGAGGGACAGATCGTGGGAGGCACAACATGGGGGTGGGGCAGCTGTGTTAGCAAGTTAGGTGACGAGTCCTACAGGTGCCTGTGTGTTTTTGCTAGGGGACAGGGGAGGAAAATGGCACCTGCCAGTTCCTTTATTCCTGGAGGAGTTCCCTGGCAATTTATGCTTCTGTATAACATTCTCAGAGATTAGTCAATAAGTCTCCCTCCTATATGCACCAGGCACGTTTCAAAGGGCTGCTTCTCTGCTGTATCTCCATGGACTTTTTGTTGTGTTGTCTCTTTAAGGGCAGGGACTCAGTTTCCCCTTGGCCCCCCTGCTCTCTCAGGCCCAAACCTACAGATTTTTTTAAATTCCAGGTTTTGAGTCCCACTGGTTGTAAGAACTTAGAACATTTAGCCCCTATGGTGTTCAAAGCCAAATGTTATGGGGATTCATTTTCCCTGTGTGGGCTCCCTGGTGTGGAGGGTCTCTTTCTCTCCCTTCTCTGTGCCCTCGGTTGCCTCCCTCCCATGGCTGGTTGGGCAAGTTCATTTAGTTCTGACCTTGTCTCCACTTTTCCTGCCCTCTTTGATGTGGCATCTTCTCTACATTTAGTTGTGGGGTTTATTCTGTCGTCTTCAGGTGGTTTTTGATGTGAGTGATTTCTAGTTGTATCTATGGGGTGAGGTGAGCCTAGGGTTCTCCTACTCTGCCATCTTCCTGGGAAGTCCTTCCAAATTATATTTTGTTATGAATTTTTAACAATTGCATGGTGGTCAGAGAAGGTATATATATATATAATAAACTTCCAAAATTTATTGAAATTTGCTTTAAATTCTACAGTATGGTCAATTTTTTTTTTTTAGATTTTATTTATTTATTTGACAGAGAGAAACACAGCTGGAGAGGGAACACAAGCAGGGGGAGTGAGAAAGGGAGAAGCAGGCTTCCCGCCGAGCAGGGAGCCCGATGCAGGGCTTGATCCCAGAACTCCAGGATCATGACCTGAGCTGAAGGCAGCAGAAGCTTAATGACTGAGCCACCCAGCACTCCCAGTATGGTCAGTTTTTTATAAATGTTCTGTGCACATTTGAAGAGAATGTGTATTCTGTAACTACTGGGAAGGGGGGAATGCTCTGTATTTGATCAAATTTGCTAATTGTTTTATTTAAATCCACTATATCTTCACTACCTTTTTTTTTTTGGTCTGCTTAGTTTATTAATTATTGAAATAGTTGTATTAAAAATCTTCTACTTTGGGGCACCTTAGTAGTTTAGTTGGTTAAGCATCTGACTCTTGATCTCAGCTCAGGTCTTGGTCTCAGGGTCATGAGTTCAAGCCCTGTGTTGGGCTCCATTGCTGGGCATGGAGTCTACTTAAAATAAAAAACTTAAAAAAAGAAAACAAAAAAACCTTTCAGTTGGTTGGTAGATTGTTCAACCTCACCTTGTAATTCTGTCCCTTTTTTGTTCATATATTTTAAAGTTACGTTATATGAGCATACAGAGTTTGACTTTTTATGTCTTCCTGGCAACTTAGAACTTTCAGCCACCCATAAAAATCTTCCTTATTACTAGTTATATTTCTTATATTAAAGTCTGTTTTGTCTTATATTAATATAACAAAACCAATTTCCTTTGTCCTTTTTTTTTTTTATTTTTTTTTTATTTTTTTTTTTTTTCCCTTTGTCCTTTGTATGATATTAGCTTGGTGTCTCTCATTTTATGCTTTGACTCTTAATCTTCCTGTGCCTTTATATTAGGAGAGATTTTTAAAAAAATAATTGGCATAGAACTGAATGTTTGATTTACCTTAATATGTATCTTTTACATATTTAACTGGAGTATTTTTTTCATTAATATCTGTTCTACCATTTTATTATATCCTTTCTATTCTTTTTTTTTTTTCTCTTCTTTTCTTCCTCCTTTGGGTTGAATTTGTTTTTTTGTTTTTTTTTTTTTAATTCCATTTTCTTCCCTTCTGTTAATTTGGATATTACATCATCCACATCTACTGTTCTGATGGTTACATAGCTATTTTAATAAGCATCCTTAAAAGGAACAAATTTGTCAGTGTTGTTACTCTCCTCACAACCAATACAAAGACTTTAGAATAGTTTGATCTCACCTGTTCATTCATCAAATGATATTCTCATTCAGTGATTTCAATTCTATAGTATTTATTTAAACATCACAAATTCCACTTTATTTTATACACTCAATGTTTCTTGACATTTATTTAAATTCAATTGAATTCATCAAATTTTGGCTCATTGCCTCTTTCTACATTACAGACCAACTCCCTCAGTTATATCCATCAGAAGTTCCCTTATTTTAAGAGTCTGCTGGGGAAACTCTCCTTTCTTTGTCTGAAAAGGCATGTATTTTCCCCTTGTACTTGCAAAAAAATGATTTTATAGAAGAGAGAATTCTAGGATAACCGCTATTTTCTGTGACTTTATTGAATGCATTATTCTTCCATCTCATGGCTACCATTTTTGCTTCTGAGCAGTCAGCCTTCACTCTGGGTTTGAGGGGAGATTTTTGGTTTTTAGTTTGATTTGTTTGAAATCTGTTTTTGCTCTGAAGCTAATCAGCTAATTTTAAGATTTATTTTTCCTTGGGGCACCTGGGTTGCTCAGTTGTTGAGTGTCTGTCTTCAGCTCAGGTCATGATCCCAGAGTCCTGAAATCGAGGCCTGCTTTGGGCTCCCTACTCAGCGGAAAGCCTGCTTCTTCCTCTCTCACTTCCCCTGCTTGTGTTACCTCTCTAGCTGTGTTTCTCTCTGTCAAATAAATAAATAAAATCTTAAAAAAAAAAAAAGATTTGTATTTCCTTTTCGGTGAAGGTTTCAGTAAGAAGTACCTTGAGGGTTTATTTTTTTCTCTTTAAGATTTTATTTATCTGAAGGAGAGAGAGTATGCACACACGAACAGAGTGGAGGGGCAGAGGCAGAGGGAGAAGGGAGAAGGAGACTCCTAGATGAGCAGGGAGCCCGACACAGAGCTCGATCCCAGGACCCTGATATCACGGCCCAAGCCGAAGACAGATGCTTAACTGAGCCACCCAGGCGCCCCCCCCCCCCTTGGGGGTTTCTTTATATTAATTCTACCTGGAATTTGTTGGGTTTTCTTGAACTCACATCATCTTTCAGCAGTTCAAGAAAATTCTGAGCCAGGATCTCAGAGATTGCTTCTTGCCCCTTCTCTCTGTTGGTTTTTCTGAGCTCTTAGGAAACGTACGTGAGATGTTTTCTTATCATCATCCACACATTTTAACAGATTTCAGAGTTTACAGTTGTCCGTCTGCACTGCAGTTTGGATAACTTTTCTACTTTCGTCACACAGCTGTCTGATTTTCTCAGCTTTGTTTAAATCTGCTGTTTAATCCATTTATTGAGCTTTAAATTTTAAATTTTAATGAATGCATTTTAGTTTTAGACCTTCTATTTGGTTATTTTATTTATTTTTTAAAGACTATTTATTTGAGAGAGAGTGAGAGAGCACAGGCCCAGGGCGGGGGGGGGGGACAGCAGAGAGAAAAGGAGAAGCAGACTCCCTGCTGAGCTGGGAGCCTGATGCAGGACTCAATCCCAGGACCCTGAGGTCACGACCCAAGCTGAAGGCAGACGCTTAATTAACTGAGCCACCCAGGCTCCCTGTTTGGTTACTTTATACTTTTGTGTGTTTATTTTTTTTTTACAATTTTATTTATTTTATTTATTTGACACAGAGAAATCACAAGTAGGCAGAGAGGCAGGCAGAGAGAGAGGAGGAAATAGGCTCCCTGCTGAGCAGAGAGCCCGATGCAGGCCTTGATCCCAGGACCCTGAGATCATGACCTGAGCTGAAGGTAGAGGCTTTAACCCACTGAGCCACCCAGGTGCCCTGTGTGTTCATTTTTGTATTCTCTGTTCTTTGATCAAATGTTGATGTTTCTCCTTTGTTCCTTTTTTTAAGTCTTAGAATATGTTCGTTAGAGGATGACCTTAAGACTACTTGTCGTTTGTCAATTTCAAAATGTTTTGTTTCTCCACGCCATAGATTAAATGTAACGTAAAGACCAACCAAAAAGTATTATCTTCTTTCTCCTGGAATTGCCCATCAGCATAGCACAGTGTGATCATTTTCAAATTGCTAAAACACGTGTATTAATGGCTTTCGCTATGCTTCTCTTCACAAAGTAA